>JAWQRJ010000971.1:0-17547 GCA_033557515.1 Diorygopyx duplodentatus
TGCAATGGAAGAGGAGAACGCACCACCCACTATTTTATTGCATTAGTCAGCAATAATGAGTATATAATTACAAAAATTATGGTTCTTATAGAGAATACTATTTACTGTATGCTATGAAATTTTTATGTAAATTCGTTGCGTAGTTCTTTAGAAATTAATTATTAAACTTGTTCATCCCAATAATATCGTCTAAAAACAGCACATTTATCCTTATTTCTTTTAATAAAACAATAAAGTAATGTCGTATAATTTTGAACCTTTTACACGTTATAGAAAATTGATTAATCTATTCGCCAGTTTTTGTTTTATTTAAAATGGTGCACAATTTTTTTTTAATTCGCTTTCAAAGCGAGGGGTCAATACTTTTGACGGCGATAATAAGTGTCAAAATATATAAAAACGACAAATGATATGAAGGTTAGAGATGTAAATTGAGTTCCATATTGAAAAATTATCACCCCGTTCATTAACACATGTTTCCGTTTTTAACCACTGACATCTTTGTCAACTGTCAACTATTTTTTTTAAATGATCAAAATTAAAGTCATTTTCATTTTCGTAAAATAACTTTTGGTTGCCTAACCTTTTCTAATTTGCATGTTTTTTGAAAAGGTTTGGTTACGTTGTGAACAGCTATTCATAATTACGGGCAGCACGAATAGTTAAAAACTATAATAATAATCGAATATTTTGGAAGGATATATATATATATATAATTATATATATATATATATATATAATTTTGGAAGGATAAAAAACTAGATTTTGCTTAAAATTCTTTGTAATGTGGTGGAAGAAAGTTGAACTTGCTGAGACAGCCTCCGAAGAGAATGATTATGACACTCATTTATTCTTTGCAGAACAACTTATATATTTCTATCAGTTCGGATAGTTGATCTACCGCTTCGTGTTTTCCGTTACACGCAATCCGTCTTTCTGGACAAATCAACATAACGAAATGTATTAGACAACTCTACCTCGGTAGCAGCAATGGCAGCAATTTTTTGTCGGAAATGTACCAAATAAGATTGAATTTGATACTTGCATTGAGCATCGCCTTCACGCCCGTTACGAAAATGATTTTATCATAAATGATTTTTGTTCTTGTGTGAATACCATTCTAAAAGATTAAAATAAATTAATGTTAAAATTGTGACAGTTACAATGAGATTGATATCATAAAAAATAAACTACGACACAATTTTATAACACAACTATGTAGGTTTTCTTGCATAGTTGTGTTTTGCATGGCCTATCATAAATTGAATGTTTTAAACATAAGTATGGTACATAGAAACAGAAACTGGATTGAACAATATTGCCCTGAATAAGCTTTATTCTCTTTTTGTTTAATTTCTGCCTTACTTGGTTTATTCGTTAATCGTACCATCAATCGTCCAAATTCTTTTTAAATGTTAAAAATATCTGTAGACATTCCGTCAAATTAAGTTATAGCTTTATTTTGTCGTTATTGGATTTCAAACAATAAAACTTATTACTATACAGGGCGTCTACGGTAAACTGTCCATCAGAAATATATTGGGAACGGATAAAACTAGAAGTCTGAAAATTTGAATCTGAATATGGTAGGAAGGGAACTAAAAGATAAAAATATTTTCAATAAGCTGGCGGTTCTGGTTATACCGAAAGTTGACAACAGTTTGTTAATTTAAATGGAATGACCCCAATTTTAATTTTTTTTCTTAATCTACATATTTTCAACAACTTTCGTAAGACGTTTGCCAGGTCTGAACTTAATCGTTTTCGAGATATTGAATTTTCCCCAAATTTATGAATTTTCCCAAAATTATGCAACCGCAGCAACATTTTGAAAAATCTAATTTTCATAATTAGACTTATGCGATAATGTTCACACTTCATTAACATGTTTCATTAATTGTGAATGTTATTTTATTTTCGGCGGCAAATTTGGATATTTTTCGTTAAATGTCCTGCACGTTCTACTTATTATTTGTTAACATTGACGACAAATAATAAATAAACTCATAATATCAACATTGGAGTAGTTATTAGTTGTCATTTTAGAACACAATAATGACTTGTCAACTTTGTCAAGAACTAAATATGTAAAACATCTTGTAACTAGATTTCCAAATGATACCTGCATTATTTTTTCACCCTAAATATGAAATCAACCAACCTAAGTAACATAATCGTCAAAATTGACAACTAATTGGTAGGCAACTAAATTTACAACAAATGAATGTATTTTCAAAGGATCGCTTTTAAAGCAACAGCTCGAAAAACCTTCAATAATCTGAAAAGTGTACATTTTAGGTATAGGGACATCCAATACCGTTTATCAAGGATTTTAATTCTACATTCGATAAGATAAAAATATGTGGTAGGCGCCATTTAAAAAAAATCACAAAGTCATTTAAAGCTTTCTTATTTCAAAATTCAATCTTGTAATGAGCGCAGGTAAGAATGTCCCACCGGGTGTATCTCTGAAAAGTTCAATGTATCAACAAATGGTGCATGAAGTATGAACATTATTGCATAAGTCTGATTCTGAAAATTCGATATTTCAAAACGTCGCTGTGGTTGCAAACGTTTGTGAAAAATTCAACATCTCGAAAACGATTAAGTTTAGACCTGGCAAACGTATTACGAAAGTTGTTGAAAATTAAATGTAGATTAAGAAAATAAATTGAAATTCTATTTAAATTAACAAATTTGTTGTCAACTTACGGCACAACTGGAACCGCCAGCTTATTGATAATATTTTTATTTTTTAGTTCCCTTCCTACCATATTCAAATTCCAATTTTCAGACTACTAACTTTATCCTTCTAATATTATTATCTCTCATTTACCTTATTTCAGTACCAATAAATGTAAATAACCATATTTCTCAATAGTCTCCTAACTAAATAACTTTTAAACTAAAAGGCAACTAACTCAAGTATAAGTATAAGTAAAGTGACCAGATGTTATATAATGGAATGTGGGACGTTCTAAAAAAAAAGTTTCACATACATATATTATTCTGATCTATGAACTTAACAATTCTTCATTTTTTGTTATATTACTCCAAAATTCTTCACAAGAATTGGAAAAATTGCAATTCACTTATAAAGTTGCTTTCAAAGTTTCTAAGCCCAATTGCGTTTTCTCTGTGGCCAAATTTTATTCACTTCTGACAAAATGCGTTCTGTTGAACAATTTGTCCCTGGCAAGCATAATGCAAATTCAATCGCTTTCTTAATATTTTTAAAGGGTACGTTGTCGTTCTCAAAGTGATTAAATATTTCTATCCGTCTTTTATCAGTTGGTACCTTATATTCATTCCAAGAGTTTATTTTTGTAGTATCGACATATTGTTTTACGTACGATATCTCATCAAAGAGCTCTCTTTCTTCTTTACAATTTGAGGAAATTCCTAATTTTAATTTCCCTGCATTGCATACAAATCCAAAAATTCAATTTAAGAATATTCCAAATTTATGAAAATTCCTAATTTTGATTTCTCTGCATTGCATACAAAATCAATTTTCAATTTAAAGATTTCAGATTTAAAAAAAACACAAAATAATTCAAATTTTCAATAAGAAATAATTTCTCTATTACCTACAAATCCAAAAATTCAATTTAAGGAAATCCCAAATTTATGAAAATTCCTAAGTTTAATTTCTCCATTTCTCTAAGTTTAACTTTTCCAAGAAGACATTTCAATAAGAAAGTTTTGGATGAAAAAAGTAGAGTATTAGAAAAAAATAATGAATTGTTAGTAAATAATAATATTTTAGGTACATAATATTATAAAATTATTGTAACATTTTAGGAGAATAATGTAGCAAATTTGAAGATATTTGAAGTTATACAGGGCGAGGAAATTTTCTCGTACCATCCCGGCAAGTACGCCACACTTTGTCTCCCCAATCCTAGCGTATAGTGTCTACTAAGTCACGCCTACTCTCTAGGTATTGGCTAACGCGAAAACGCGTCAAGGAGAGCCCGTTGTGACGCCGATGTGACGCGTGAAGCAGGCGCCACGAGCGAGCAGAAAATCTGGATGCCCTGAGAGGTAAAATAATAGAAACAGCCAACCTTATAAGAACTGAAATGCTTTCTAATGTTAGAAGGAATTTCTATGAGAGATTAGGTTACTGTTTGGCATCTCAGGGCGGCCTATTTGAGCCGGAATTGTAATTTTTTAAATTTAGTATTCTTTTTTATGTTCAAATGGGGTTTTAAGAATTTATTTTATTTTAGAATATTTTTTATTTTCCTTTTATAAGAATAGGTATATGCTCCTTTTGTGCAATCAACATTTAATGCCCATAACATTTGAAAGGAGATATTTCTAAGATCTCCGTTTTACGTAGATCTTAGAAATATTAAGTAAAAGGGCACTAGCTAGTACGATATACTCCCTCGCCTTGCCAAACGCAACTGAAACCTGCCACCATAACGCCCCATTGAAGGCTGTGGGCGCGGCTTAAGTGTTATGGTAGGGAGGACAACGGCCTGGCTATGGTACTAGAATATTCCTCGAGCTGTATACACGGTATAATCTAATGACGTAATGAATTTCATATAATTTACTATACTCCATAATATTAAAAAGTAATACTTACTTTTGCAAAGAACGCACTAAATAGAACAATAATTAGGACTTAATAAGTAAAGTTAAGTTTTTAAAGTTTAGTTTTTACAGCGCCATCTAATATCAAATAGAAAAATCAGTAGCCTTGTAAGTAAACCTAAAAACTTTTAATGTGTGACACATTGTCCGATGTGGGGCACTTTGGGGACAATTCAAATGTGGGGCAGTCCCACCTAATGTGGAACGTATGGTCATTTTAAGTATAAGCCATTCGATTCTTGCAGAAAAATCTGTAAGTTATCACTATGCGAAAATGATAATAGAATAGATCAACAATTATCGTTATAATACACACAAAAATCTTCCAAAACAACTTTATAGAGTTTTTCAGTAGCTTGGATAATAAACGGTTACTGTTGTTTATCGAAAATTAAGTTCCTTTTTCTAGTTTTCGCGAATAACTGGATAACATGGTAGTTAGGTCTGTCCTCTTTAACATTACGTCTTTTACATCTATTCATAAAGAAGCCTTTTCCTGTGTACTACCACCAAATGAGACCACTTTATATGTATAAGGAATGCGATAAAAAAGGAGTATTTTTCGAGCATGCCCAATAACTAAGTAAATAATAACCTAAATAACCTTGGTTTTTATCACTTTTATCACTTGTTCAAAATCACATTCCAGTGTATCATGCATTTAGTGCGTGGACAGGTAATCGACCTCTGTGTGGCAATTAAAGACTTTAATTTATTTAAGTGCGTGGAGTGCTGAGTAGACAATAATTGTTGCCATGCAAAAGACAAGTAGGTCATGTAAATATATAGATGTAGCAGACATAGAATAATGTAGTAATAATGCAGTAACCGCGCTGGATATAAGTAGTAATGTAATTGTTTACCAATAAACTAAGGGTTAATATACAAGTGGTATAGCTACTATATGCCCTAAACCCAAAGCAACGAGGAGAAAAGAGGATAGTTCACCATAGTTATGTGTTAATAAAACAAAATTAACGTTCTACAACCATGTTTGTGCTATTTCTAAATGTTGTTTTATACTTGTTTGTTCTGCTAAGTATTTTGTTATTTTTTTTAGATATGTTGTGAAAATATGGAATAGAAACGTTTTTAGTATCTTGTTGTTGTGTATTCTTTGGATGATTATCTTTATATTTGCTTATTGTGACAAGGTTATATATGTTAGTGATCGATACATGGTAAATATTTTAGAATAGAAATTTCTTGGTTAACATTTTGTTTTGGTACAATAGCAAAGTAAGTGCTTTATGTATTAATGACCTATAAGCTGCTGAATTGTAGACATGGATTATCTGATTGAAGAAAAAAATCTGAACATGGTTTACGCGGTACTTTTCTGTAGAATACTAGTAGTACATGGTAGATCGAGCTCCCTAGGATAAAAAACAAAACATCTTTAGTCTGACAGCGCCATCCTGTGATCAAAGGATTGCGCTGCTAGACCACACTAATTCCTCCGTTCCAAAGACGATTCGGATAAATAAATAAGTATACAACTTTAGCTCGTTTAATAGTATTAGATTATATAATTACTGGTCTACAGTTTGTTCCAAATATATTTGAATTAAATTTGAGATTGAAGTTTTCATCCAATTACCTAATAACAAGTATCCATTAATGGTAATAACACGAAATTAAGTAATCAATCCCATTTCAGACAGCACTTGCGTTAGCATTTCCATCCAATGCAAGTGTCCAAACACATCTGCTGTGTTGGCAAATGTGCGAAGACGATGTTATCGGGGGTGTAGCGTCGAGGGAATATGCCCTAACGAGTAGACGAACAATCGTCAATCAATACCCGCCCGGCGTCAGAGAAGGCCCTGAGGAGAAGGCCCCGTACAACTGCGTGCTCACAAATAATGTGATTATTATCACGGTTCGAGAGGGGTGGCGAAGCCGCCCACACACGCACCTACGGGCCGAAAACTTATCCTCGCCCTTTCCACTTTTCCCTTTCGCGTATGAGGTCTTAGGGGCCTTTGAGTCGGTCGCCCGTGTATACCTTTTGCGTTATGGGCCTTATTCGATTTAGCAGAATCGACGAGTTTCCGGTAATACAGTTGGTTGCGATGGTGCTGCCTAAGGCACTTGTCGACGGAAAGAACGAAAAACGTGGAAGTGGAAAACAGTGAATAAGTCGAAATGGTACACAAAGGAAATACACTAAATCACCTTTTTATAAGTGGGTTCCCTAATCGCTCTATAAAATCTACTTTACAGTATATTTCTGATAAGCAGCTTGAGAGAACTTCACGTAGCAGTAGCACACGTTATAGAGTTTTTAACTATAACTTCATGAGTAATTTTGAACAAATGCTCAATGATAAACTTCTACTAACTGCTCAAGAAACATACTTAAGTATCTGGTAGACTGAGCTCGCTCGGGGGTAAGAAACAAAAATAAAACATCATACTATGGCTTCCTATGTCCACAACATAGCTGTAATGAGCAAAACTCGTTTTATATTTCTCAATTGATTTAACTGAAAATTAGCACCTATCTCAATACATTTCTCCGTACTTTGATCTCTAATTCCTGCAAATACCACCAACATTGCGTGGCTTTTAAGAAACCGGTCTATGGGCAAATAAAGAAATAAACAAGATTAGCTCGTTTAATAGTACAAGACGTAGATAATTAAAACGTTTAATATTAAAAGAAAAAGGCTTTTGTTCACCAACTGTCTAATTCTACTAATAACGCAAAAGCTCGAAATATTCTTGACATTACTTTTTTGTGCCATTTTGACTACTACAAGATGACCTTAACACAATATTCAAGCATTAGTTTGAATAGGAAAGTTCTAAACTCATGCATCAATAGGAACTAAATTTAAACATCTATTTTGGTGGAGGCGCCGGTAAACCAGGAAGCAACAAAGTCTACCATCATTGTCTCACAGATAAACACTATACAACAGGTCTTATCACAATATAATACGACTCGCCACACATCCCACTCAATTATAATTCGAATAACAGACACAGATTTACAATCTCTAAGACGTCCTATTATTATAACCCGCCTTCCACAGCCCTCTCTGATCTTCGGTGTCTTTGAATTCCAATCGCCGATACAACGCCGTGAGCGCCCCCTACATCCAGTGCGTGAGCTAACGGGTATTGTTTCGAGTTTCGGGGCCCTAACGAGTAATTAATTAATTCGGTCTGGCGGCTTAGGGTTCGAAATCGGAAAGAGGCGGAACTTCCCCTCTCCGCTCACCCCTTTCTACTCCTCCACTACCCTACCCGCACGTTTTTGATCCGGGGCGGTGCGCAAAGTTTGCCAACTTCGCAACAGTATTCGATCGGGATTACAATAATCCTCTCTAATGACACGAATTTAAACTAACACGTTGAATTATTTCTGGAGAGTCTCGAGCTTCCCAGCCAAACCTGTTCTGCCGTCTTCATCCGGCCTACGGCTGGCGTATGTTGGCTTCTCGCTTTGGCTTCCGTACGCGATGGAGGACTGTTTAAAACTGTATAATTAATGATGCGCTCTCCGCAAGCGGTTCTGCTCGATCGATGTCGGAGACGGATAGTCGTACGGCGATGAACAGTTGGCAATCCTGACTTATCGTTAGTATTTAACGAACGAATGCGATTTGGATGAAAGTTGTTGGACTGGAATGAATGAAACATGACGGGCATTTGAATTGCTGATATGGAAGGAAATTGAATTAAATGATAGAAGTTAGTCTGTGTGTTTTGAGAATCATCTCTTAAACTGATAATGTAAATGTGGACCAGATTTGTTCTCTTAAATTGAAGTGAATACAACTGTACAATCTAAGTCAACGTTATACTTTTATAAAAACCAAAATGTCACTCAACTGATACGTTTTCATTCTGTATCCTGGAAGACTATAATAATTGCGACTAAAGTTTGGAAGCAAGTATAGATTGGCTACCCTTCCAAAGTTGTCTGATATGTACAAACCGATCCTGAAATACTAAATCAAAACATGAAATCAGCTTAGACATTTTTTTTCTACGCACCACTGTACACTGGCTTGAAAAAATTGAATAGTATAAAATTGAATTTGGAGCAAAAATCTATACAGGTGTCACATTTATCTACACTTTTTGATAACGTCTAATTGCTAAGAGATAGACAAAAACTTTAAATAGGTTTCCATTCCGTTTGCCAAACTGTACGAACTAGAATCATTTTCTTCCGCACAATGTGTTAGCAGAAGTACTACAAGGATCAACTTTATTTTTGTAATACTCCTCATTATATTACATTTTTTAAATTATTTTTTTCGCTCTACATAATGCTCTAGAATGCTAAATATTTAAGACATAAGTTGGAAAATTAGAATAAATATTTAAATACAAAGGTATTTTTTTCTTTCACTGCTTTACGGTTTCTATGTTTTAAAGAGTTTTTAAACAACAATACTTACAAAACTACTACTAGTAAACGAGCTAATCTTGTATAGATGGTCACAATTTGAAAATATCTAAATAAGTCGAAAACAGACAAAGATGGCTTAGTCCCTTAGTGGGTCTAAGCCATAAAGTTACTAATTAACAAATGCCGAAATTTACAACCTCGCTATTCTCTAGTTTTATGCATCACGGATAGGGGTTTAGCATTTTTGAATAATGGTTGAAATTGCAGGGATATACTTTTAATTTTTCCAGTTATAACCGTGTTTTTGCATAAATAGAGGGTGTAGAAACATATTATTTCAGTCTAAATTGGTCTAAAAACTGAGTTTGCGAAACGTATGTTAATACTAGACACTTTCAAACCTTCTGTAAGTTTTTTTATTCAATTCATCATACGACGTTGGTTTACAAGCGCTGTTTTTGTTTTGCTGGCTACAGCAAAACAAAAACAATATAGGTATACAGTATAGGTCAGTATATAACAGTATAGGTCATTTTGCAATGACTCCAATATTGCATCTTGGTCAAGTGGCCACCATAACTGAAACAACACGCGAATCTGTTCGTAAGATCCTGAAATTGAATCAATTTTATCCGTATAAACTACAGATTCTCCACGAATTATGGGAAGATTACTCTGATAGACGAATAGAATTTTCCGAAGAAATTGTGAAAAGAATTACATTTTAGAATAAGTGTGTATTTTATCTCAACGGCATAGTTAATAAACATAATTGTCGGTACTGGAGTGACGAAAATCCACATATTTATGCAGCAGGTCACGCCCAACGTCCTCAAAAAATTAATGTTTGGACATGCATATTAATTGGTAGTATTATCGGACCATTATTTATTGATGAAAACCTAAATGGAGACAATTATCATAGTTGAACCTCTTATTATTCAAACTCAAGAAATTGACGTAAATATGAATTCGAATGAAAACGTCATTCACTTTCAACAAGATGGGGATCCACCACAGTATATCCTACCAGTTCGCCTGAGTTTCCTGGGCAGTGGTTTGAAAGAAGGGGTCAGCTAGAGTGGCCTGCGCGATCTCTCTATTTATTTCCCTTAGATATTTATCATTGAGGTCACCAGTCAGCAATGTGCAAATGGAAGACATTTTAGCTTTAATGTGTCTTGTAATTATAATCGTTTATATTAAAATTAATTCGACGGTAAATATATGTTTATATTTACTTACTTGCACGAGTTCTTACTACTAGAACTTCAACTAAAATCAGTTCAACGGCTATGGAGGACTTAATTATGAAAATTATGATATTGGGTAGTTTAACATATATTTTGAATAAAAATAAATACAGGTGTCCCAAATTCGATGCTCAACATTGGTATCTTGGAAACGGTGAGAGTTACAGACTCAGTTAAATGGAACAATTTGTTTCTCCAAAAAAATTCATCTTCGACTTCAAATGTGAATATATTATTTATAAAAGTTATAGACATCAATACATTCCGAAGGACAGATAACAAAAATATTTTTTAAATTTCACCAGTTTCGAGATTTGGCCCAAAGTTGCATTTTTTTAAATAGAAACCATAGCTGATTTTGACATTATTAAGTTACCTGATTTTTTCCCTTTCCAATGATGTAAGGTTCGAAGTATTTATCTTTCATAGTTTAGGAGATATGGAGGAATATCATATACCACACAGATTTTAACCCACATCACACTGTCCATGATTAAAAACTATGTTTTGTTATCAAAACAAAAGACTGCATATCTGGTATCCATTATCTTTTGTGATTTAGTAGATATAAAGAAAAAAGATTGTCTGAAAGAACAGTTCTACTCAAATTTAGTACGTCAATAAATTGCAAAAAAAGGAAACATGGAAGCAATAAACATGGTAACAATAAACAAGGAAGCAATAAGCATGGTAATAGTAAACATGATAACAATAAACGTAGTAACAATAAACATCGTAACAATAAACATCTTAACAATAAACATGGTAAAAATAAACACGATAACAATAAACCAAAATTTTCCTACAAAAGATGTTCAATATGGCGGCCGTTTACTTCTAAACATTTGGTACCATTCTTTTCGACGCTTTTTCAACAAATCATTAATTGACGAACACTAACGGAGTTAAAAGCTTGCTAAATTAATACTGCTATAATTCATTCCGTATACAACATTTTTGATATGGCCCCACAGGAAAAAGTCTAGTGGGGACAAATCCGGACAAATGCAATCTACCGATTTCCATATCTTGTTGCTAAATATTCAGCAATCATTCTTGAACTATGTGCCGGGGCAGCGTCCTGCTGAAACAAAATAGTTCTCTCCTCTTGAATTGGTAGATCATCCAACGCATCTTCAATTTCCTGTTGCAGCAGTTTGAGATGTGTGTTTGAGTTAAGTGATTCGTTAAAAATAAATGGTCCTATTAAACGGTTTCCCAAAATTCCGCGCCACACGTTAAATCCAAATCGTTACTGAAAACGTGACTGTCGAACTATTTTCGGATTTTCAAGATTCCAATAATGGTAATTATTCCGATTGTAAATGCCGATTTGTAAATCGACTTTCATCACTCCAAAGAATTTTATTAGGGAAAGTTAAATCATTTGCAATTTGATCGAGATACCATCTACATAATATAACCCGTCTTTCAAAATCAGTTTGCTTCATTTCGTGGCATATCATTGGTTTGTAAAGGTGAAATTTATATTTCTTTAAAGTGCGATGTACTGAGATGGTAGGCTCAATATTAACCACGGCTAGCACACCTATTTGGGCATCTTCTTTTCTTTTTGGTATGTTGCAGAACTAACTGGAGTAAAGCACCCACCTTCTCGTAGATTTTGCTCGAGTCGGCGAAACAAAGTTCTCTAAGGTTGCTTTCTGTCGGTTTATAAATTTGAATATTAATTTACTGCCGCAGTTGAATTTCGATTGCACCTTATGTAGGTAACAAGCATATCAGTTTTTGCATAGTGTGAAAACGCCATGATCAATGTAGAATATGAATAATTGACGCCAATTACAACTTATGACACGAGAGTGGTTTAACAATATTATTGACAGATGTGTAGTCTTTTGTTTCAATCATGGATAGTGTGATGTGGGTTAAACTCTGTTCTCCTAAACTATGAAAGGTAAATACCTCGAACCCTATATCGCTGGAAAGGGAAAAAATCAAGTAATTTAATTATGTCAAAATCGACTATGATTTCCTTTTAAAAAAATACAACTTTGAGTCATATCTCGAATCTGGTGAAAGGTAAAAATATTTTTATTATCTATCCTACAGAATGTTTTGATATCTACAACTTCTTCCCTCGAAATCTTTTGGTACGATAAATAATGTGGAAAATATTCACACGATGCATTTTTTTGGAAAAAAACAAAAGAAGGAGATAAACACCCCCATATTGTTCCATTTAATCGAGTCTGTGAGCATCGAATTTGGGACAGCCTGTATACACATTTCTCATCTTTAATAAGTATTAAAGTTGATAAAATAAGAGCAATAGGAAACGTGCCAGTATATAGCGTATGAAATAATTTAATGCAACTGCAGGTAGTAGACGTAATTGTTTCTTTTCATTGAGATATAAATGGTGTTCGATATAGAAATATTAATTTTGATTTTATGTAATTACACAAATCCTAGTGGTAAGTCCACTAGAATTTGTTCCTTCAGTTTATTCCTTCCCCAATTAATGATACTAATAATGCTTTATTGTGAAGAAATCCCTATATATAAAAAATAATATTAACAGTAATTTAACTTAAAAAATATTACAGAAGACTTATACACAATCTTATGGCAGAATTCAGTCGTAACCGTTCTTCCATTCTGCCATAATAAACACAAACATAATTCTCAACAAAAAGAGACTAGCTAAATAAAAACCTAACTAGAAAACAACTAAAAAAAGGAACTCTCTCTCATCCTACTCCCCACTTCAAAAGAAAATGGGAAAGGAAAGGAAAAACCCTCGGTTGCTTCACCATTCATTCATCCGTCAACACCTCAGCCTTGCCTCCATCCCCATGGCCTTTACCATCCTCTTAAAGCTTAATTAATTCCTTCAGTTTATTCGCATACTTAGCATTCTACAAAATCAATGCTGATTTTAATCCATTGTTAAATCCATGGTTCAATATGCATTTTTATAATATGTATAAAATGGTGTGGGATGGCACTTGAATTTTTCTTTAATTTTCAATGATGACTACATCTACTTTGTAAATAACATGCGTAAAAATTTCCATAATGTATTTGCAGCAATTCTCCAAAAAGAACTTACTTAACTTAGTTTTAGTTTTACTTTTCAAATAGGCTGTAGGTTATAAATCAGTTTTGTGAAATATTACCTGAAGAATACTGTCATAAGAGCACGTGTTAAAGTCGACCTCCAAATTTACTGGCGCCTCTAGTGACAGTTTCTATAATTTACCTCAAAACGGTATGCTTTTTAAGCTATTTTTGTGTGACAAATTTTCCGCAGCACTGCCAACGCAAATTTCTCGAAAAAATTAAAATACCTCTCAAAGCTCTTATTTGAACACTTGTTTAATTAATAAGGGGACTCTTTAATTTTACGAGACAATATGCAAAATATCATACAATACAAAATGCGCAATATAAGAGCATAAAGCTGACCTTTCTAGCATTTTTCCTTAATACCCTGTATGGAAGAAAATAATTTCGAATTACAAAGTTTAATACACTGAATCGATTACCTATTAAAGTGTTTCGGTATCTCGAACCGTTTAGCTGTTATCAAAAAAAAAATAGATAAATCTACGAAGAAATTCTCAACGTGTGAATTTGACGATTTATCCTAGGTGCTTAAAAAGTAGGGACCAACTGATTTATCTTCTACGATTACTCCCGAAATATGTGAGTTAAGAACACATTTTTGTTGTCTCTTGATGTCTCGATCGTATAATTTGTGGATATTATTTGACCAACAGTGGTTGTTAATAATTTTCAAAATGGCTTCCATGGTACTGTATTGCAGAAAATTACTATCCATTCCAATTTGACCATTCGAACTGGTGGTGAAACTGCTAACTACATATATTTGCAGCACAGGTTTTGTTTAACGTAAGATCTGGTATAATCAATATATGTGTATGGGTGGGTATAGAGACAACTTCTAAGACCTCCTTACTGTGGATTACATGTGAGATGGTACTAACTACGACTAACGCAATATTGATTGCAGTTTGGCCTTGCTCTGTACGAAGAGCAGATCTGTAGTTACGTACCAATATCAGACAACCGAACAGACTCTAGTATTTTCGTAGCACTTTCCTGGAAATACATTTACTTACACGATTATTTTTGTAGGGCAGTCTCTTTTGATTAACTCCAAAACTTAACGACATGCAATTAGGCTGCGAAATAAGTCGCCCGTTTGCGAGTAGCTGCAATTTGATAAACCCCGCACACAACAACGTAAATCTCGATTTCTACAATGGTCCTGGATCCATTGTTGTTAGTATTATCGCATTCCTAATACTTGTAATCTCCCACATCCCGCAGTAACAGCTCCGCTGCCGTTCTACCGCTCTCCGTTATATCTTCGCTGTACGTACGGCTGGCTTGCTCGCGATCGTGCACAATGGACCCTGGCAAACGGAAGCGTTCATAAAGCGGTACAGCACACAGCGGGGAAGTGATGTACGCGCCATTAAGCGTGATGCTTAAAGGTAGTTGCCGCAGTGCTCCTTTTTAAACGGTTACGACTTAATGTTCGGTCATTCTTGTAAGCGGCGTAAGCGCCGTCTTATCCACTTTTTATTATGGATTTGTGTTGGCTGTGCAAACTGCAGAATGGCGCTTTCTACTAAGTGCCGCGTTGTAAAATGGCCGTTGCGGTTGGCATTTCAACCTTCTGGCGCGCTTGATAAATTGTATGAATACAACATTTTGTATCTTAACTGTGCGCGTGTGTGTAGATCACTGCGTGTAGGTACTTCCCTTCCATTATTGTTGCTGTTTCAAGTCTAGAAGCTTTGCTAAACGCTGTATTAACCATTCATGATGCATGATCGTTTGCATCCAACATTCAGATCTTTATGGCTGCCGTGTCCACCCAATATGAGAAGAATTGAACGAGCTGCAGAGGAATGCCTTCAAAGGAACGTCACAGCCTTCGTCCAACCAGTTACAAAATCAACACCAATGCTTTCTGGAGAAGCATCGATAAGAAGATGATCATTCCTATCCATTTTTTCTTTGGTAAATATACATTGGTGGTGGAAAGTAACTAGTGGAATTCATCGACAACATGACAGTCACATTACGGCCTGTTTCTGCTGATGTGAGTTTTCCAACTTGTTTCTCCCCTTTCACCTTTTTTTTGTGGACACTTAGAACTCCGGTTTCATTAGCATTATAAATTTGAGAGGCTTGAAACTTGAACGGTTCTTGAAGTTTTAAAAAGGTCATAAAAAAGACCAATTTGAAGCACGCAGCTCGCATTAGGCTTGTTGCCCCAGGAATTCTCAAAACTAAGATTGCTCTTTTTGAAGTCACAGAAGGGGCCTTTCCTTATTAAGGGAAGATTAAATTTCTCCATCGTAATTGCTTATATTGCCACAAAATATACACAAAATTTCAGAAATATATTCTCAGATGATATTTTTTTTAAGTGGACAGGACATCTTGCAGAATTCGTCCTCCTCCGGTTATTGTCAGGAGAAAATTCAATTTATATTTGTTGCAGGAGGGGTAACCGTGATGACAGACGCATCTGGCCGATCTGTTATGTACATTTCGAGTAATTTACAACTTGTCAAAAGCATCGAGCGGAAAGTTTGACGTGAAATGTTCAGGGGTCCGTCGCCCCTCGACGGCTCCGCTGCCACAATTTCTCCTCCATCGAGCGGGCGAAGCAACAGTTCTTTTACGCGCTGCCCTCGTCCTAGGGTTGATTAGACGAAAGTTTCGCCTTGGAAGGGGAAATTGAAATGATCGTGAGATGTTATTAAATGCGCTCGGAATTTTCCACTCCACTGGATCTAAACCACTGAATTAAACCCAGGAAAGCAGTTGATTGTTGGGGAGTTGAAATTGAATCTTTTTAATTTGGAAATTTTTTGAATGCGTCTTTTTATTATTTTCAATTAAATATTCGTCATGTGTTTGGCGTCAAATTTAAGAGTATTCTAAATTCGTTACAGCAAAGAGTAACCTAATTACAGCAAAAAATTCTAAACTCAAAGCAAGAACTAAATGCAAATCTGTGTTGGTAGTACTAACTTCAGAAAAGTTTGTAAAATGTTTATATTTTAGAGGTGCCAGTTTAAGAAAACGTATTGTGAAATTTGTCTTCACCATTTTAGTTTAAGGAAAGATTTTTTAAAACAGTTTTCATAACATTTTATTAATTTTGAATGAAAAGTTTTCTTGTTTTCCAGTTTACAATTACTTCATTTCTTACAATATGCTTAATTTCTCCTGTAATCACTCGATTTAATAAGTAGCTACTACAAGTGAATTAGAACAATTTATCTCTGAAATCTTCAGAACTAGTGTTACAATCCCAGGACACTCCATTAATAGAAAACGATGGCATGAGTGCCGAGTTAGATATTTTCGGCATATAGGATTTTCAGGATAACTCTCATTAAACACCCGCTCCGCATGATGTAAATTACGACCGGTCTCAGCGTAAATGAAAATTGCTTCTATTTTCTCTTCTAGTGGCGGAAGCGCACCATCCTTTTCAAGTAGATGAAAATTGCACAAACAACAAGCTACACTGATAGTATTCGCACAACACACGAATGAGACTCTGTAACTTGCCTTAGCAATAAATAAACCATTTCCCTTGGAGTAGGCGGGGGAAAGGGTTGGCAGGTACTGCAATAAACTAATGAAAACTAATGAAAAGGAGTTTTCGAGAAGGCGACCGACAAAGGATTTTTCTTTGTCGGTCGTCGCCAAAAAACAGCCCGTTGGGTTTTTGGCGCAATTGAATTCTTGTAGACACAGGTAATATTTATGACAATTTCCGGATGATTATAATTTCTTACTGTTGCTCTGGAATTCCCTTAGTAAGAACCAACTCTAGGGAATTTAAATCAAAGGCGCGCACATTTTAATTTCTATTTTTTTAATCATGATTCATCATTTGAAAAAGATTGTTATTTTTATAATATTTCTGAGCTTATTCAGATTCTTACAAATTCATTAACATTGTATCCACTTTAGTCGTAGTTCGTTTTAAAATATTCGAGCTATACCGCGTTATAGGCAAATTATACGGCATGCCCCCGAAGGCGGATCTAAGTAATTGACACTTCATAACGGATTGATAGAATTGAAAACTGCAGCCACTGTTGAATAGACAATTGAAAGGCCTTTACAGTGATGTGCCAAAAGACCCCATTTGCAATTTGAAATTTCAAAGTTGATAGCGTTCGCAGCGCCATCTATAAAAATTAATACTCAAAATTTACGTTAGAAAACAGCAAATTTATAACCAATTGATACCGCTTTGGTTTCATGTTCCTATCTTGACTGCTTCAAAAG
>JAWQRJ010000972.1:0-17540 GCA_033557515.1 Diorygopyx duplodentatus
TTACTTGTTGGACGACCCTCTTTCTGCTGTAGATGCCAAGGTGGGAAAACAGCTCTACGAGGACTGCATCAAAAAGTACTTAAAGGGAAGGATTCGTATTCTAATCACACACCAGCTGCAGTACTTAAGCAGTGCCGACCACATAGTTATTCTCAAAGATGGGCAAATTGAAAAACAGGGTACTTATAAAGAGTTAGAAAACATCGGATCCGACTTTGCAAATCTACTTAAGGAATTCAATAGTGATGATAACGAAATAGTGAGACAACGCCAGATGTCAGAATCCGAATTGGTGGAATTGGAGCAAGAAGGTCCTGACGTAGATAAGGAACACATGGAAAGTGGAAAAGTGAAACTGAATGTCTATGGCACTTATTTCAAGTATGGAGGGAACATTTTTACGATAGCGTTTCTCGTCCTACTGTTCGTTTCTTGTCAAGGTGTAGGAAACAGCGTAGATTACTTCGTAAGCTATTGGGTAAACTTAGAGCAAGATATTGCCGTCCGAAACGATACAATAATGCCGGCTCAAACGGAACAAATTATTTATATCTACTCGCTCCTGATCGTAGCGTTAATCATTTTAGCCATCTGGCATTGTTTGTACTACTTTATGTTCTTAATGAGAGCCTCTATAAAGATTCACGATACCACTTTCGTGAAAGTATCGCAAGCTGTCATGAGATTTTTCAACACGAACTCTTCTGGAAGGATCCTAAACAGATTCTCCAGAGATCTAGGTATTATTGACGAATACATTCCGCTGGTACTCTTCGACGTCGTCGAAATTGGATTGCTACTATTCGGTGCCTTAGCCTTGTCAATCATTGTGGATAAATGGTTAGCCGTGCCTTCTATTATACTACTCGCAATTTTCCACTTTATGAGAGTGATATTCTTGCAGACCAGCAGATCCGTTAAGAGACTTGAAGCAGTGTGTACGTATTAATTTATCTAGACACTGCCAAATATCTGATCATCAGGTATACTTCTTGGTACCAAATTACGTTTGCCTAAAACATTTGGCAGTGTCGTGATAAATGCTCCATTTTGTATAGTGGCTTTCACTTATTCATTATTCTGATGTTCCAGATCGCAGTCCTATCTTTGGACAGGTGACAGCTTCGATGAATGGATTGAGTACAATACGCGCTTTCAATGCTCAGGGAATTCTAACTAAAGAATTTGATCGGTTTCAAGATCAACATAGCTCTGCTTGGTTCTTATTCCTCGCTTCTACAAGATGCTTTGGATTTTGGCTGGAGATAGTTTGTGTGATATTTATTGCCGTGGTGATAATAAGCCTTCTCACATTGAACAGAGGTAAGTGGTTCAATTCGTAGAAAACGACAAATTACACACAGATAGTGAATAGGAAAATTAAAACGAAAATTGCCAAATTGACCATCAGCAGAGCACTAAGGAAGCCTACTTAAAAAAAAAACAAAAACTCGCGTAATTTAAGTTTTTTTTCAAAACGAACTTCCATTAATAGACTCTTACCAAACCTAGCCATGAATTGTTTTCAGTGACGCACGGTGGTGACCTAGGCTTGGTAATCACCCAATACATGGGATTAATGGGTGCCCTCCAGTGGGGAATGCGACAATGGACTGAACTCGAAAATCAAATGACATCGGTTGAGCGAATTTTGGAGTACACCAAGTTAGAAAGTGAACCAATTCGCGACGAGTCCGAAAAACCAACGTCGAAGGATTGGCCGGAACAAGGTAAACTTGAGTTCCAAAATCTCAGCTTAAGGTACAACGCGGGCGAGGAGAACGTCTTGAAAAACCTGAATTTCACGATTCATGCCAGCGAGAAGGTGGGCATAGTTGGCAGAACTGGAGCCGGGAAGTCTTCCATTATCACTTCCCTATTCCAATTGTATGAAATCCAAGGAAAGATAGTTATCGATGACGTTGACACAACTAAAATTCCTTTAGAGCTATTGCGATCAAAAATTTCAATCATCCCCCAAGAACCTGTGTTGTTCTCTGGCACCATGAGGAAGAATTTGGATCCTTTCGATGAGTACAGTGATAAGGTGCTGTGGGATGCATTGGAACAAACCGAATTAAAGGAAGTAATAACCGAGCTACCAGCTGGTTTGAGCAGCAATGTAACAGAAGGTGGAACGAATTTTAGTGTTGGTCAAAGGCAACTGGTTTGTTTGGCTAGGGCTATAATAAGGAACAACAAGATATTGGTGCTAGATGAAGCCACAGCTAACGTTGATCCGCATACGGATACCTTAATTCAGAAAACGATACGTAAGGAATTCTCTGACTGTACAGTTTTAACTATAGCCCATAGATTGCACACTGTAATGGATTCAGATAAGATCCTAGTGATGAGTGCTGGTAGTATGGTGGAATTCGGGCATCCGCACGTTTTACTGCAGAATCCAAATGGTTATTTGTCTCATATGTTGGAAACCACCGGAAAGACAACTGCCAAAAATTTGAGGACGATAGCACAGAATGTAAGATAATATATATTTCATTATATGTACACAAAGTGCTAATTCTAAATTCTTTTTGCAGTGCTATGAAGACATGAAGAAGAAATAAGTTATTTACCGCCAATTATAAACATAATATTTGATAGGCAACATCAGTATTTTTTTTTCCTTTTTTTATACATCTGACCTGTTTTATTGTGATACAGAAACTGCTAGTATTATGTTTTTAGTTGTTGAAGAAATACATTTATATTATTTCGATTGTTATCTTATTTACCTATATATAATGAGGTTGGCAACGAGATAAACTTGCGAACAGAAGGTAAAATATTTACTTTTGTCGAATTCTTTAAAATCATGCCTTAATCCATGAACGGAATCATTTCCGGTTGTAGTAATTCGAAAGAAAAACACTTTTCTACGTTTCTGTTATGGCCCAAGTCTCTGATCCTCCAATCATCATGATTATGGGCACCACTACTTTCTTGAAGATCTGTACTTAAATTTCTTTCGAGGTTCCTTTTTCACTTAGAAAAGATTGTTTAATACTTGTAAACACTTTGCCGCCTGCTGCTATTCTCTCCTTCACCTCTTCCTCCAGCCTTCCATCCTCCGATATGATTGATCCAAATACTTGAACCTTCTCACTTTCTCCAGCTTCCTTTCTCCCAGGTATATTGCGTGCTGCCCATCTTGCTTTCCTACAACCATGGTTTTCGTGTTTTCTTCGCTTATCCTTATATTTATCTTTCCCAGTGTACCCTTGTAGATCTCCAAATTCCTGTTCAGCGTCCTCGGATATTTCCTGTACATCCACTCTATTTATCTTCTAGTCCCTATTTCATATCTTCTACAGCACAAGCTAGCACTATCGCTAATTAAATTTGTCATATTTTAGCAAAGGTAGTGACAGATTTGTCACTGCCAAATCAAGCAAGTAAACGTCACTTTTTGTAAATAAAAAACGTCCAATAATTCCCAAACGGTGCGGCTTTGCCCAAATGTACGTTTAATGAAATGGACCATAAAGTCCATAAGAAATCAAAAAATGTAGCAAGATGTAGGATATTCCATTTAAAATGTTAAAATATACTATTAGTCTTAGAATAGCCCAATACGCCAAGATATATCAAAATCACAACATCAAAATTTTGGACCGAATGCATTACTTTCTCTTTATGAGAGATGAGAGGAAGTAAAAAGAAAAGTGGACAAGGAACAGACGAAGCGTAGAAAAGGTTATGGGAATTTTTCGATGCACTGAAGATTATAAAATATTCAAGTATGGCAAGTGCAACTAAAGATAATAGAGAAATAAAGGTAAGAGCAGTTTTTGTTTCGAAATATAATCTACTTACACTACAATACCACATTGGGTTGAAATAAAGGTTAATAATAATAACCACAACTACAGTCGCGTTGTGCAACTGTACAACGCTAAAGCTTATATACATAAAACTTTACGTAGATTAAAAGTCCAATTATTACACTAATGGATGATATATGACATTTTAATAACACAATTGCAAATAAATATGTTTTGTGTAAATACGTTTAAATGTTAAGAATCCCCATAAATATTTTTGTTTAGTTCTACCCTATTCATCGCAAGTAGTATCTAAAAGATCTTAAAACCCATGTCAGAATTGTAGACTACTATAATATTGAAGTGAACAGAATTTATTTGTTTTTGGTAACATAGTTGTTTTGTTGATCGTTGCTGAGATCCGTTATACTAGTATAAGCCATTCACTTATTTTAATATCTAAAGTGAATGTGAAAAGTTAGAAGCTTTACAACTCTGACATTTGAAAAATGTTTTTTTTCTGTCGATTTTGAATCCTAAATATTTTAAGTGTTTTTTTTTGTTTTCTGCGCCTTTCTTTCGATATTGCGAAAAGTTGAATGTTTTCGAAACGAGTATTTAGCATTAGAAACGAGTATTCTTCCAATTTATATTGAAATATTGATGAGTATCTTTCCAATGTTGCTGAAATTGTCTGCTGGAATCTGTGGTAATAGGCAGAAAAAAACAGTTTTCTCTGCAATTCATATATTTGTTTTATTGCATATTTGAATTCACCTGTTCAATGAATTTAAATGTCATTATTAATCATACATTAGGTGAAAGCCTTACCTTTTGCTACACCAACAATGCAAGAAAATGTATATATCGATGTTTCCCAAAATTTGCGTACATTACCTTTTAACATATATAATAGGTCATTTGAATTCATTTTTTCTCGTAATGTTTCTGCTAAGGTTAAACATAAACAAATTATAATCTAAAATTATTTCCAACTTTACAAGCTATTTAGTTCTGCTATTTAGACAACTTAGATTTTCGCGCTGAATTTCAGAAACAACTTTAGTTATGCTGACATTTGTCCTCTGTTCTGCCATCTCGACAATCTAAATCCCCACTCTCTTCATTTATTAAAAATAACACCTGCTGCAAAAAAAATTGTAGCCTCGAAACTAATTATGGTATGGGAGAAACATCACTGTGACTGGGTTTTGTTAATTTGAATTATGATAAAGTAGCATAGTTATCGATTCGAGATAGTACACTCCAGACGTTACTGCAGTTATATATTTGTCTTCTTGTATGTTGTCTGTTCAGTATTTATATGTTTAAGATAATTTGGAAAATGATTAATTAATAATATGTACGTAAATAAAATGAAATAGTATTAAATTTAAAGTAAAGTAGAAAAATAAAACTTTATAAATGTTTGTTTATTTTTTTCCTTGTTAAAAGGATGTCTGAGGGAATGGTAAATATGTGGAATATTGTTTTTCAATTGATCATCAAGTAGTAAGGTTTGTGGGTGTTTTTTTCTAGATGAATCCATTTCATGGCTTTCGAATAATTCCATTAAGTAGTGTTTATTCAATTGCTGAATGATGAATTTATGACTGTTAAAATTTTGTGTGTCTACCAAAGTTTGAATTATTTCTTGTGAGGTGCGCTTTGACTCTAATTTCGATTTTTCTGCCGGGGTCTCCTCTGTATGTAACATTGCAAGTACCACATGTAAGGGTGTATACACCATTTTTTTCTAGTTATTTGGTAGTTGTTTTACTATTGTTAAGTATGTTGTTTAGATGATGGTTTCTTTTAAGGGTAAGTGAAATGTTGAATTTATTAGCAATGTTTTTAATTTTGTTTTTGATTTTGCCTTAGTAAGTGATGGCTCTATAGATTGGGTTAGGTTTATCTTCTATATGTAGTAGTGTTGTTGGTTATTGTGTCTAACATTGTATTTTTGAAATATATTATTAAAATAGTAGATATATTATTAGAATAGTAATGTTTAACTCTTTTTTCATGTTATTAAAACAGAGGAGTATTTTTTAGTCTGTATACATAAGAAATGAAAGTTGATTTTTTAATTGTTGGGTCATAATTAAATTGGGTTTCCTATAAAGGTCATAATTAATTGTATGTGATTGTATGTGATTATTTTCTAATTCTATGGTGCACTTTATTTTAGGATGTAATGTATTTATAAAATTATGAATTCGATTTATAATATTTATATTTGTAGTGTCAATTATAACTAGAATATCGTCTACATATCTGTTCTACAATATAATTTTGGATAATAATGGATTCGAAATTTGCTATTGTCTATAATTTTTTCTAAATGGTTCATGAAAATGTCAGTCGCCTAAGTGGGGAGCCCATAGGTAAACCTTCAATCATTATGTAATATTTATTGTTAAACGTGAAGTGATTTTGGTTAATGTAAGCAGTTAAAAGTTTTATTAATTTATTAGCATCTGTGTTAGAAATTAATGATTATAATCATTAATACTAACACAGATTTATATATTAAATCATTAATAATTATTAATCATTTATGTAGCTATGGAAATTGTTTCTTTAATAGGTATATTAGTGTATAAGTTAGTAATGTCAAATGATAAAGTTTAAATTCAGAGAGTAGTACTAAATTGTGGATGTTATCAAATAAATTGCAACGCTTTTTTAAAGTATATTTAGGTGCAAATTCAATTATATTTTTCTTAGTTTTCTTATTCTTAGTTAATTTCAATTAACTAAGAATTTAGAAACAACGTATGAAGTAGAATTAGTAGAAATTATAATTGGTCTAATTGGAATGCCGTTTTTGTGTATTTTGGGGAGTGAATGTAGCTTAGGGGTTATTGGGTTCATAGGTAATGCGTTTTTAGGATAGAAATTATATTTATTTATAGTGTCTGAAGTATCTTTTATGATTTTTTGAAATTATTGTGAAAAGATAGATTAGGGTTTGTCTTTGTCTCTGCAAAGTCATTCTCTTGTATAAATTGTTCTGTGTTTTAAATGTAATCTACGTTATTCATTAGGATTATACCAGCGATTATTACAACAGGTGATAAAAAACCTTTTGTAGCTATGATGTATTCGTCTTTTATCTTTTTTTGTAGATTCCGTAGTGTGATGTTTTCTTGATCTTCATGTATTCTTGATTTTTTACTTCGATGATGTAGCTTTCTTTTTTTCTATTGGTTGTAATAATTTATTTCTTGATTTCTTCCTCTGGATCATTTTTGATGGCTGCTTCAATTTCTATTGTCAACTTTAGAAAGTTAATTTCTTTGTACGGAGCATATTTATGTGCTTTTTGAAGAAGCGTTTCTTCTTATGTAGTTAGTTTTAGAGATGAAAGATTAGTAAAACGGATGTGAAATTTTTGTGAATTTTCAAATGGTGTAGAATTTGGCATTTGAAATGTATTCGTCAAGTATCAGAAAGAGGAATTTTATGTTTAAATCTGAATAAAGGTTGTATAATGTTATATTGTAATTATTAACTATTTTGTATTGTTTTCTAATTTCTGTTTCCATAAATTGTTGTTTTAATTGGAATACTTTATTTCGAGTGATTTATTTAGGAAATTTAAAATTAGCAAAAGTAGGAATTAACTTGAAGTGTAGACATGTTTTGATAAATGTGATATTTAGCAGTGATTTGTGTAGTTTAAGGTGTATAATTTTCCATTTATTCAGAGTTAAGCTTGTATCGCTTGTATTCATGATGAATTAGAAAAGTCTATACTACTGATTTAATTAAGAATTCCAAGAAAGGAAGGAGGATAATGATTTTGACTAATCATTATGTTTAGAAAATAAATTTAGATTTTTAACACATTTATTCGTCGAATACTGCAAACAATTCATTTTTTTTTGTCTTTTAGAAATAATCTAATTTTATTTTAAGTAACTTCAAATGTGTTATCATCTAATTAAACTTCTTCGATGTACAATACAACCAATCAGGATTAATATTCCAACGTTAGCATAGTTCCGTAGAGGTGTAGAAAGTAAGTTACACTTAACCTTAACAATATTTTTTTATGATTTTAATTATAGTTTATAATGATACTGTTGAAATCAAAAAGTCCACGTTTGTCCATGATGATGGTACTATGATGATACCGAAACCGATCGACGAATAAAAGTGTTAAAAATCTAAATTTAGTGTCTAAACATACTGATTAGTAAAAATCATTACTCCTTTCTTGGAATGCTTAATTAAATCAGTAATACAGACTTTTCTAATTCATAGCTTAATATATACCGATTGCTTCAAAACGCAATCGGCCCCATTTTCCCGATAATATCGGTCAATGTAATCTTTTTTTAATAAAAAGAAACTAAAGTAATTTTCTGTAATCAACACTGTTACTTAAATAACACAATCTACATTTTATACAATTATAAAAAATTGTAAATTATAAATTATTATTAGAAATTATAAAAAGAGGTATCAATTTATCTGAACGTAAAAATGAATTATATAATTAGGCAAAATGGCGATATAGGAATGGAGTTTCTATAGCACAGCAATAAATGTGTAATATTCAAAGCAATTATTTTTCGGTTAGCTAACCTGAGCATGTCAGGTGAACAAGCACCTGGAAGTTACATAAAGAGATCAGGGAGATTCACTATTTCGAACCTGTACCCGTTTTACCAAATATGTAATATATGCTCTATAATTAAAAAAAATATCTTAAAGTTGAGTTTTAGTTGAACTCTAGTTATAGCGACATTACAATAAAACCTTAAATTTTGTACCATATATTGTGTTTAAGGCAAGAATAACGCATTGCATGTTAACATCATTTCTGTAAAGAGTCTTTCATGATTATGTTGCACATGGTTAGTTGCACATGGCTAAGTTGAGAACTCTACAAAATAAATGGCAAGGAACATCAAAAAATTAGGAAAAAATCAAATAATCGATATAAATAAATTTGGTTTTTCATTCACATTCACTTTTCTAACCGATACTTATTTTACCACATATTTAATATATGCATTATATCTTTAATAACCTTAAAATTATTTCTTTTCGTAATGAAATGTTGGATATTTGACAGTGAAGTCACAACTCCAGATATCCAATTAGCTGAAAGCGTTTGTGTAAATTAGTTTATAGAAATTTGGTGTTGAAGATCTATTGTAATATGATTGGTATCACTGGTTCATTTACAAATAACCTTCGATTCCAGGTATATTTTGTTTGTACACTGTTGACCCTCGTAGATTTTGTCGTGTATTTGTGTTTTGCGTCTGCTGCATATTTTGTATCTCTACGCTTTATGGTTTCTCCTTTACACAGCATTTGGTATAATTTCCATACGTACCAATAGTCAATTCAGCAATTGTTTTTATTGGCTTAGGGCAGATTACGTTACTGATTAAATACTTGTAAGTATTTAGTCAGTTTTACCTAATTTTTTAAGTCAGTGTGTTATTATTCTACTACTTTCCTAAAGAAGGTTTATAAATATGCTCCCGGGCTTCTTAAAGACTTGGTTAATTCTGTTTCTGAGACCGCAAAATTAGCGGAATAGCCTAAATTTATTTTTAACCACAATGAAAAAAATGAAAGGGAAAATAGAGAGAATAAGATGGAAGAATAGAAGAAAATTTATATTGATGTTAAAATAAGTACCTACATAGAATTTACTTAGGCTTTTGTTATGTGTTATCAGTAATTTGTTTGGGGATGTAACTGAATTATGTTATTGTAGTTTCCTCCCTCAAATAAACATGAAAAAGGAAACAACACTAATATACGTATGTATTCGAATATTTTGAGCAAATAAAATAATTTAAAGAAATTATTGGCGGGAAGTAACAATAACAATAATATTAATTGTTTTGATAATTTGTTATCGTAGTAAATAATTGCGTGTAAAATATTATACAATTATCACTCGGGAATTAACGTGAGTAGTACCTAAAAGTAATTTGATTGTGAAATCTAAAGTGTCCAAAACGATTACACCTTCTAACATAATATTACGAAATATTCTCGCTTTATCTCCAGTACCAATAAAGATGGTTGTATAAATAAAAAGCCACAGCATTGGATTTAATGACCTCGCAATCGTATTGTAGCTCGTGTTGTTGAAACACTACTGAGAATCAGTGTTAGTTTAATTGCAACTCCGCGAGTAAACTGGCTGTGATATTATTTATTTATATATTAGTCGCGTAACTGTAAAACAAATTTTGTAAGGATGCATAAGCAAAACGGGGAATCACGGTGAGTAATTAGCTTAAGGGGATTTTTATAGGTACATATTTAATAGTATAAGTATATACACTTACATTTGCCGTTTTGCGATTTGGAATTTTTAAGTAATTCACACCGTGCACTGGTAAATGATCCAATACATTTTTAGACCGCTTTCGTTCATTAATCTACATATAACCATCTAAAACCACTCCGAAGGTAATTAAAGGAGTAAAGTACTGAAGTTTAAGCTTACATCGAAATTTCCTATTATCACAATTAGTAATAGAGTAAATGATTTCATGCACATATCCGTTTGAAGTACTATAACGAAACAATTATACATTATCGCTGCTGTATTAAATTTACCGTGACTTCATGAAATTTAATAGCTCCTTATTATATAACTGTGTGCACATAATGCCTTTATAATAACTAATCGCCTGATCCTCATGTAATGCGAAAAATAAATGAAATTTCTGCTTAAAGGTAGCACACTGTTGCCTGACGTTGAAGGAATTCCTGGAATTGTTGTGTTCAACATAACTTTCAGGACTTCCATGTTAGTGGTGGCATTGAGTGCCTTTATTTTTTTATGTTCGGACGACAGTTGACTACCCAAGAAAGAGGTAAATATTTGAATTAGACCAAGTTAACAGCAGCTAACAATTAACCAACTAACTTAATTGTATTAATATAAGTTACGTACTAAATTACTAAAAGACTAATTAATAAGTAACCAAATTGAATAAAGTAACCTGTACTACCTGTTCTTTCTGTTAATCTGTTTTACATCGCCAAACGTTTTGATATGTTGTATATACAGAGCAAGGCAATGATCAAACACAACCATTATCCCCCGAATATCTCACGATATTCTTTTGGACAACTGGATCTGAAAAATGAAGGGGCGATGTTCATTTTTTTAATTGTCTTTTGGATGTTGACGCTAAAAAAATCAGATTAATTCAGCAAGACATAGATGTTTACTGATTGGAAAAGAACAGATAATAAACGGCCATTTGCAGAAATTGTTGACATTGAAATGATGTAGCTATGAGTAATTGCATATAATGACTGAACGACGCTCGCCAAATCCATTCTGGTTCATCAAATTGTGATCCATAAGGTTCAGCGAGTTCTTCAAATTATAATCCAATTTCTTGTTCGAAGGCGAACCTACCTTCTTCTTGTGCTCTTAAAGTAACATCTTTCAGAGCAGTGATGGTGAAGACAACAAAGTACTACAAATCGCAATACATATTTTATATCCTTTCACTGATCCACTATTGGAACTGTAAAACTTTAACTGCTTTACTGTTTTACTAACAACTGTTTGTCAGTGACAATGACAAAGTGATGTTCATTTTGAAGTGTCCAAAACTGTCAACCAAATGTGCTTCCTAAAGAACTATTTCGTCCTCGTTTTTAGGCTCTTAATTCCTGAAAAACTGAACATGAAACCGAGCAACAGAGAGAAACCGAAGAATCCCAGAAAAGATGCCAACCCGCTATCCATAATAACATTTGCGTATGTGCGAGCCATTGCACAGCAAATTACCAATTACTGTTGTTGGTTTTTTAAATTATAGTTGGTTTGTCCCGACCTTTGTTAAGGGCTACAGAAAGACACTAGACGAGGATGACCTCTTTGCTACATTGCCAGAACACGAATCCGGCTTTCTTGGTGATAAATTGGAGGAGGCGTGGATGAAGGAGTCGAAAAGAAGCAGTCCGTCGTTCGGGAAAGCCTTGTTTCGAGTGTTTGGAGGAAAAGTGATGTTATTCGGGATAGTTACTGTTTTAAACGAACTTGTGCTCAAGTAAGTTTTTCTGGAGAATCCTCGAAATATACTGAAACGTTTGTTCTCTTCTCTTTTAGAATAATTCAAACATTATCTTTAGGTAGATTAATCCACTACTACACACCTGGTCAAACTGACATTACCAAGCAGGACGCATACGCATACGCCGGAACTATTATAGTATGTTCATTTTGTATAGTAATGTTAGGACATAATTACGTCATGGGCCTTCAACATCTGGGAATGAAAATCAGAGTGGCTTGTTGCTCGCTAATATACAGAAAAGCACTGAGGATGAGCAAAGTTGCTTTGGCCGACACGACAACCGGCCAAATGATAAACTTGCTATCGAACGACGTGAATCGATTCGACTATGCCATTATAAACATACATAACCTGTGGGTGGGACCGATACAAATGTTCCTAATCATGTACTTAGTGCATAGACAGGTTGGATGGACTGGAATTATTGGAGTCTGTTTTATACTTCTGTTTTTACCTCTTCAAAGTAAGTATAGTTGGTTTAACAATTATAATAGTAGCAAACTAGTATAAAATAAATTTAAAACATTATAATTTGAAAGATATTTTAGCTCCAAACACTCGTTATACTAACTCAAATGTGTTAGTCCTCTCTAATATTTCTCTATCCAGAAACCAATATTTCTGAAACTCATCCAAAATCATGCCCAGATTTTTCTTACAGTACCGCAGTTTTTCAGATATGTCAGTAAAATAAAAATAAATATTTGTGCAGAGTTTTGGTAGCCTAATTTTCCCAAAGAATTTTCAAGTGTGGCTTTCAGATTTTGTTTCATAAAGTTTTGTATCTAGTTGGTTTCACTGCATCAAGTCTATGCATTCACTGCCAGTGTTGAATTTTCGAATCGATATTATCCTACTGATTGCGCCACTTTAGGTTGCTCCGTTAGGAATCGATTTTTTTTTAAACCAAACTTTTTAAACCATAATTTTTTAATTTTATATATTACTTACTTTATTCTCTCTCAGTATATTTAGGGAAAAGGTCATCAGTGCTGAGGCTCAGGGTCGCAATCAAGACTGACGAAAGGGTACGCCTGATGAACGAAATAATAACTGGGATACAAGTGATCAAGATGTACGCGTGGGAGAAACCGTTTGCGATATTGGTGTCCATTGCAAGAAGGCTAGAAATAAAAGAAATCAGGCGGACGTCTTACATCAAAGGGACTATTTTATCCTTCACGAACTTCCTGGGAAGCCTCGCATTGTTCTTCAGCATTTTATCTTATACACTAAATGGAAGCACAGTCAGTGCCGAGTATGTGTTTGTAATTAGTTCGTTTTATAACATTTTAAGACAATCGATGACGGTTTACCTACCGAATGGTATCACCCAATGCGCTGAAGCTCTGGTGTCAATACGGAGGCTACAAAACTTTTTAATCGTAGAGGAGCGATCTCCGCCTAGATTAGAACAAAACGGTTACACTGAAACTCGGAATAAAGGTGTTGAGATTAAAGAAGGTACGGCTAAATGGATTAGAACGTTGCCTGATAACACATTGACGAATATGTCACTCAGAGTTCAAGAAGGTGAACTAATAGCCATAATAGGTTATGTTGGTAGCGGGAAAACCAGTTTATTAAACGTTATTCTCAGAGAACTGCCTCTATTGTCCGGCGAACTATACGTGAACGGTTCAATATCTTATGCGTCACAAGAAGCATGGCTCTATGGTGGATCGATACGTGATAATATCCTCTTTGGAGAACCATATGACGATATCAGGTACAAAAGAGTGACCAGAGCTTGTGCTTTAGAGAGAGACTTTTCCATGTTCCAATACGGCGACATGACTTTAGTGGGAGAGAGAGGATTGATGTTGAGTGGTGGCCAAAAGGCGAGAATAAACTTGGCAAGAGCTGTCTACAAAGACTCGGATATCTATCTTTTGGACGATCCACTAGCTGCGGTGGACCCGTACGTGGCGAAAACATTGTTTGACGATTGCATAACGGATTTCCTCAAGAGCAAATGCGTCATTCTGGTAACGAATCAACTACAATTTCTAAGGACTGTAAATAGAATTATCCTTCTCGAAAAAGGTGTGATTACGGCTTCCGGTACTTACCAAGCGCTGCAGGAAAGCGGTCTGGATTTTGCGAAATTGCTAGAAGAGGAAGCCACAGAGGAAGAAACGGAAAGTGTCAAGGAAGCTCCATTGGGATACGAACCAAGCGGTATGAGCACGTTGGAACAGGTACAGCACAAAGAATCTCGGTTTGGTGGAAGCATAGGCTCAAGAATCTATGGGAGCTACTTCAGAGCTGGCGGGAGTGCTCTTTTTATCTTATTCCTGGCGCTGTTGTTTGTTGTAGCTCAAATGTCAGCGAGTGGTTGCGACTACTTCTTAAGCTATTGGTAAGATCGACTTTTTGTCATATTTGCTTAAACATCATACGCGATCTCAACGACGCCAGAATTAATTACATTCTTGCTCTGTTAACTTCTAAACATTTCCCATAGTTGACTACTTTTTTACTACTCGACTACCCGACTAGTATCGGAGCAGGGATAATTTTGCTTTTGCGTGGGCTGTAGAAGTCTTTGGAGATGGTTCTGGTTCAATAGAAAGGGATTACTCTGTACTGTTTCTCTAGAGGATTTTGTATTTGAAATAATTCCGTACTTTACCAAGGCTTTTCATCATGTTTTTGGCTCTTTCAAGTGTATTTCTATATTTCAAACTTAACTTTCACGAATAACTAACTGCTTGATTTTCGTTTTCAGGACGAATCTCGAACAAAACAAGGCCCTTCACAACTTCACACGTGCGCAAGAACACTCGTTTTTAACACGAGAGACCACCATGTACGTTTACACAACGATCGTGGCTTTCACCGTTTTCATATTCCTATCACGGTCCTTCATATTCTTCGCATTTTGCATGAGATCTTCAATCCGTTTGCACGATAAGATGTTTTCTAAAATTGTCCAAGCGCCCATGCGTTTCTTCAACACAAACTCTTCGGGTAGGATTTTGAATAGATTTTCCAAGGATATGGGGTCCATTGACGAGATCCTTCCCGTAGTAATCATAGACACATTTCAGGTAAAACCGGTTCGTTATCCTGAGAGATTGACTTTAAAATTTACTTTCTTTGTAGATCGGACTGAAGGTGATAGGTATCACCGGTGTGGTGGCAACCGTGAACCCATGGCTTCTGCTAGTATCAACGGCTATTTTGGTGATCTTTTACCTGTTGAGGAGGGTGTACTTGGCAACTAGCCGAAACGTTAAAAGATTAGAAGGAGTGAGTAAGTTACCTTATTTAGATGGAATTAGTACGATCTTGTCTACTTACTAAAACACTATGTAATTCTTACAGCGAGAAGTCCCGTCTTCACTCACATAAATATCTCGTTGCAAGGTTTGACGACGATAAGGGCGTTCGGTGCAGAAGATATGTTGAAGAGACAATTTGATCTACACCAGGATTTGCACAGCTCAGCTTGGTTTATGTTTCTGGGAAGTTCGAGGACTTTTGGTTTTTGGCTGGATTTGATATGCGTGGTGTACATAGCTTCGGTGACCATGAGCTTTCTGGTTGTAGGATCAGGTAAAAAAGAAGCTTGTTACAAAATACTTGTAAGAAATTGGTGATTCTCTAATTGAGCGATTAAATAAGTACACCTAAGTAGTTTGAAGAAATATCATTTACTTATTTCTTGCGCAAATATCTGCGCCAAAAGATATTGTTTTTTCCAAGAACAAGTCAATTTTTCACATTCTGCTTCAAATATTGGAATATGGCGTTTGAACTTTGCTAGCCCTTAATCACAATTCCTTCTTACTTATTACACATGACTACCTTGAAGTATACTTCATGCGTTTGCTAATTTAGCACTTATACCACAAATAAGTCAAAATTATAGTAAAAGTTTTCTGAGCAGCTGTTTCCAAAGACAGTGTTGGGAGGCGTTTTAGTATATCAATTGCCTGAATTTGACAATTCTTCACAATGACTACTTTTGTTTTTTTGCCTTTTTTACCTCAATGTTTCGTTTTATGTTGAATACGTTCAGTTTTTTGTCTGCAGATTTTTTATTTCCTTCCGCTGTCCAAAAAATCACACTCATCGCAAATATCATTCTAAACGAAAATGGAATGTAAAGTTGAATTATTCATTAATTTGTTTCTGCAACAATTTTCCAAATAAACATCTTTAGAATTAACTAGTTTTGAAGATGCTACCTGCAATGGCTTATAAAATACTACCTCTGTCCGAAAATAGTTGCTATAGTTTATTTTGACGTCGAGATTATTGGAAATAGGCAGCTTAATTAACTTCCCTGGACATAGTTATCAGGTGTTTTATGAATCTTATGTCCGGTTGCACAAAACATTTCTGAAAAGTTAATCGGAGATTAACGGACCGTTAGCCAATCAGATTGAAGAATTCAAATTTTCAAAGTTGAATTATCTGATCTGATTGGTTAACAAATCTGTCAACATGACAGCTGTGCTTTGTGCAACCGGGCATAAGTGTGTCATAGCCAAACTTTCTGACATATTAATTATTTAACAGCTGCAACATAACCAAAACTTCAAAATGCCAAAAAAAAAACAAGTGGGACAAAAAAGTATAGAGAATTTATTAATGATGATTGCAAGCGAATCTTCTATCACTTATTGCAAAATGTTAAAGACGATAACAAACTCAAACGGGGTGCAACAAATACCGCTGCTCGGAAGTTTTGCTGTTCTGGTTCCAAAATTTCAAAATTGTGGAAACAAACTAATGTGGTCGTAAGCCAAAAGAGTATACTCAACAGATCCAAAACATTTCCACAGTTCCCCTCTGCAAAAGAAGCACATTGAGATCGTTGGCACATGAATCTAAAATTCTGAAAAATACATTACACGACAGATGAAATCAACTGGTGTGGATCATTCACACGACATTCTCTCTCCTAACACTCGTTTTGTTGTAACTCATAACCGGGTTTGTGTACAACTATGATTTATATACTGAAAAAAAACTGAAAGTCCAGTGTTTTGAATTGGCTACAAATAACTTTTGAAAAATATATTGGATTTTTTTACAGAAAAAAACAAATACGTTAAAGAATTATTTTTAGGTTAACATAATGTAAAGCGTTACATTTTTTGTTGTAACTCATAAACGGGTTTCAGCAGAACTATGATATATATAATAATTTTCGAAAAATATATTGGACTTTTACAAAAAAAAACAAATGCTTTGAAGAATTATTTTAGGGTTAAAATAATGTAAGGTGTTACAGTTTTTGTTGTAACTCATCAACTCATTTTGTTGTAACTCATCAACGGGTTTGGGTAGAACTATAATTTATATGCCGAAAGACAACTGAAGGTCCAGCTTTCAATTGTATACAATAATTTTTGAAAAATATATTGAACTTTTTACAAAAAAACAAATGCGTTAAAGAATTATTTTTGGGTTAACATAATGTAGGGTATTACAGTTTCTATTGTAACTCAAAAACAGGTTTGTGTAGAACTATGATTTATATTCTGAAAGAAAGCAGAAAGTACAACGTTTTTAAATGGCTATAATAATTTTTGAAAAATATATTGGATTTTTATAAAAAAAAGCAATGTGTTAAAGAATTATTTTTGGTTAAAATAATGTAAGGTGTTACAGTTTTTATTGTAATTCATAAACCGGTTTGCGCAGAACTATGTTTTATATACCGAAAGAC
>JAWQRJ010000973.1:0-17536 GCA_033557515.1 Diorygopyx duplodentatus
AAATTGCGCAATTTGGAAGCACTATCTAGTGGTGAATGCTTTTTCTCCATTTAACCGACCTTCTACCTATTATAGTTTGAAAGTTACCAATACAATCCCATTAAAAAAGTGGACACCCTGTATAAAAAAGTTGGGAAATAATTTATCCACCTTCCTTCCGTGCATGTACTATTTACTTATAGTACCAAATTTCATATTTTATCTTAACAAGTTTCGGAAATATGTATGAAAAACCAACCTTAGGATTCCTCTTTAAGGGACTGTAGCCCACCTAGGAAGCATTTTTGAATTCTTGTTGATTATTTTTTTATCTATTTTTGTTCCTAGAACACGATGGTAATTTATTGCATTAATTTCAGACTGTTAATGTTTTTAAGCGCCAGTCTGGATAATTTAGTTTATAACATAGTTTCTTCATATTTAGCAGCAAGACAAACAAGCCGGAAATTTTTATGTAAGAAGATAGAGTAGTGAAGTGGATGAAATCTTTTACCAGCATAAATATTCTTCACTTTAAGTCCTTTCTTCAATTTCTTAATTGATTGTTTTGTGCTTAGCAGAATTTCAATTATTAGCTAATCCAAAATCCGAAGCTGACGATCAGTGACAGTGGCCAGAACTTGCGGTAAAATATAACGCCGGCAATAATTTACCTTAATGTAGACAAGTTAGGGCAAACAGCGCGAGCCGCCCGGGGCATCAAAGTTGTTTTAGGGGGCAAGGGGCGGGCGATAAATCCACGCCGAGGAGGAAAGCCCTCTGTCGGCCAATTTTGCGGACGGACGCCGCTACCCAGAGCGACCCGCCAACTTATCGCCATCTATATCCTTCGACCGTCTCCCCGCTTCCTTAAACATCGGTCTAATCTACTGCCTGGCAATCTCGGATCTGTCCCTGTCTCCTTAATGTTGAATATTCGGGGAGGACTGCGCGCGTAAGCGTCGCTCAAGATGCTGCTGTTGTTGCTCTTTAGGGGGAGAGCACGATGAAGGGTGGGGGTGGGGGGGTCTTTATTCGCAAGGAACAAAGCCCTCGGGCGGTTTCTATCGGAATCTCGCCCTTAATTAGGTGAAAAGGAAGTTTCGTTTAAGTAATTCCCCCGAGACCTTATTGAGACACGGTAATTTATGCGTCTGCACGTCCCACAGGAGGAAATGGGAAACTTTAAGGAAAAAGGATGACGGTTCACTTATATTCGTAAATTATGTTATATTCGCAAATTTAAGGAGTATTAAACTAATGTAAGAGAGCTTTAGGAGGTTACATAGTGAGAATTAGCATGAAGAATTAGCAGTTCATGCCTAACTAAATTAAATTATTGTCAGCATTAATAATAAGAAAAAACAGGGTTATCTAAAAGTAAAATGTTATCGTTAGAAATTAATTTGGATTGGGCGCTGGTTTAATCTAATCCGATAAGATAGTGTTAGTACTGTCTGCAGCCCCGACTCGCCGTTCAGAATTTGATCAAATATGCGCCTCGCAGGTTTACCGTACGACTGGCAAACAACATTAACACGAGTCAAATATATCCACTTGCCGGTGAGCAGCGCGGCCTGTTCGTGGATTACAGCATAAATATCTCATTAAGTTCGCTCTGACCGGGCATTAAACAGTGAATCTCATCGCGGGACCTCGTGGCCATCCCTACATGTTTATTTGGCCGGCGCGCTAGCACTGACGGCCGCCCCAGAGATGGATGTTGGGCCGAGTTGCCCTCGGGGACCATCCCTGGTGCCACGCTAGTTGTAATTTCACGGTACCTTGCTCGGCACACCCCACTGTGCCGATGCCGCCGAACCCTTGTACCCCCTTTATTTCTTGCGTGGTCGCAATCCCTCAGACAAAGGCGGCGTGCTGAAATAGTAATTCAGCTCTGGATTTCTTGAGTTGAATCTCGAGGGGTCTATAACATCGCTTATTATTTTTTTACAAATTGTAATTTGGTATAGTCACAAAAGGTTAAATGGTATTTATGACCCGGCAACCACCCTAATGGTTTATAGTTAACTTCTTAATAAACGCTGTTAGTTTGTTGTAGTGTTAATTTGATTTAGATTGACTATATATGGTGCGGGTATATTAAAAATGCCCCCCTTTTGTGGACTAAAAAGGTTTTGCTTTTTGAACCGAGCACAGCTCGGTTTCTGAGCGGAGCTCGGAGGTGTCTGATAAAACCGAGCGACACCTCGGTTTTTAAGGTTTTCAGTGCATCTTAAGAAGAAGAATAGAGAAAGGATTTCTAGCCCTTTAGCCCTGCTTATGTAAAGTGACCGGCTTATTTAGATCTCCTTATGAAATGAGTTTCGCTCAACAATGTTGCATGTATTGACGTACGGGATATTGTAATTTCTGGTGCACGGCGCTCGATAAAAATACAAATGATGTCATTAATATTCACAAAAATTGCCGGACCGGTCGCCCAGGCCATTTAATTATAATATTAAATGCGAGAATAAAATTTCGCCGGTACGAACGATGCGATGGTTTCGTCCCGAAGTAGTAACGCGTTTTATGAACAACGGCGCCGAAAAATGAGCGATAAATTACCGGATAGCCCAATAAAATTGATACGTACGTTACATCACACGTCTGTTCTATCGACGATTCGCCAGTCCCAAAATTGCAATCTGGACCCGGGGGCCGAAAATTAAAAACATTGCCGCGCTAATTGCCAATATTCGCGATAATTAATGCGAAGATTTATTTTTGTGCGCGCGCGCGCAAGCGGATAGGGCGCCCGTTGGTTTTTTTCGCGGACGCGGACTGCGCCATCGTCCCGCTTTTTAATAAATGGTTAAATGCACACACGCAAACGCAAATTTTTACGGTTTTCATTTCGGTTATCCAATCGAACCTCGGCACCGACCTGCAATATTGCCGCATATTTTTTTCGCACTCGCACAGCCGCGTTTTCGAGCCGGTTGCATATCGGTGCGCGGTAAATCAACATTTAAAAACGGATTACACGTCGTTATGTCCGCCATAGAGGCGACGATAGCGCTGCGCACCGGGCAATTTTGAGTACTATTGCGACCGTAAGAATTTACGGTTATTGCGTGCGGAGTAAATCTTAGTTTACGTTTTTAATCAAATCTAGGAAAAAATTTGGTTTTCCAGTGAGAGGTTTCGGCTGTTGCAGCAGAAATTTTGGGAGTCCATTTTTGGTACTTCGTAATCTACTTTTTAAACGAATATTGTGAACGTCATTTAACGTGAGTTGTAAATTTTAAAGAGATATTTTCGAAGTTATTTCGTCAGTAAGGGGATCTTGAATTGCAGCATAATAGTCTAGTTGTTAGTAACATTACGGCTTAGACCCTCAGCTGGTCTAAGCCACGGAGTTACTAATTAGCACATGCCGAAATTTACAACCACTGTATTCCGTAGTTATATGTTTCACGGAAAGGGGGTTAGAATATTTGAAGTAATAAAGTAATTGAAATTGCAGGTATATTCTGTGAATTTGTTCCAGTTATAACTGTGTTTTTTTTTGCACAAATAGAGTAAGTTATTTATTCAATTCATCATATACCTATGGTTCACACGCTCGCTGAAAGAGTTGAAATTATTTTCATCTACGGAGCTGTGGATAGTTCCGCATCGAAAACAGCCACTACATTTAATATTAGACACCTGGAGAAAAATGTTAATCATTCCTACGTCTGCCACCTAGTGGAAAACATTGAAGAAACAGGATCAGTGGCAAACAAAAAATTAATTATTGAAAAAGTTGTGAACGAAGCAGCTCAACTTGAAGTATTTGTATATATGATCATTATATATACGTACATATGATCCTGAAATTGAATAAATTTCATCTGCAGTTTATACACTACAGACTTTTCACGAATTACCTCGAAAAATGCCTCAGATAGACGAATAGAATGTTGTGAAGAAATGCCCCTCCTCTGCTTGTCGGACTACTCCAATGCCTTTGACAGAATGAACCACGCTATGTTATCTGTGATCTTACACCATATAGGTCTGAGACCAAGAGTAGTTGATTTGACAATCGATTATGTCTCTGACAGAGAAGAAATGGTTACCCTCAATGGTGGTTACTGACATATTTAAAACGGGCATAGGCTGTCCACAAGGTTCAATTATCCACCATTATTATTTAACATTTATAGAAGCAATTTTCAATTCAAAATTAAATATTGCTAAGCTCACTGGTATGCAAACAATACCCAGCTTTATATATCTTTTAAAGAAAGTGAGGCAAATGAGGCGTATGCGACGATGAGCGCCGATTTGAATAATTTAATTAACACATCCAATCAGCATGGTCTGGCGATCAACCCTAACAAAACTGAATTAGTTCTATTTAAACCACAAAAAAATTAAAAGTAGAGTACGAGACCGAGTTAATACAAAATTAACATTAATAATGAGAGGTTAGTACTTTGTGAAAAAGATCAAAGATTTGGGAATTATTATTGATGAATCTCTGACGTTTGAGTTACATATTAACAAGTATATACAAAAAGCTTACGCCAACTTAAAACGCATCTATTCTCATAGGAAGTATCTTAACACAAGTACCATACGTCTTCTGTGCGATAGTCTTGTTTTAAGTCATTTTAACTATGATGATGTTTTATATCGCTCTTTTCTAACTTATATTAACTCATATTAAAACATAAAAACCAAAAAGTGCAAAAATTCCTGTTTTCGTCTGTCGTATGGGTTGAGGCGCTGGGATCATATTAGTTGTAAACTTATTCCGACCATTTGGATGAATACGAACGAATGTGGAATTTATGGTCGATTTTATTCAACACATATATGTCCCAAGTCGCACAAGTCGAAAAATACCTTTAAAACAATGAAACTTTTTTTTTCCTAAAACAGATCGAGGGGTTAGGTGAGAGAAAGTCGTGTGAGTGATCCATATCCACTCAGTTTCGGTTTTTTATTCACAGTATTTTGTTTCGTATTTGGGCAGGATGGAAGATCGGGTCCATCAAATCATAAGATTGTACTATAATTACCACTTTAATTTCCTCTTATACTAAATGTATGTATGTAGTACAATAAACGTTATTATTATTATTATGTATTGATGAAAATCTCTTATTATTCTCAAGAATTAGAAACGCAACAAGATATTGACGGAAATATGAATTTGAATGGAAACCTCATTTACTTCATACAAGATGGGGCTCCGCCACGCTCCTTAGCAGTACACCAATTCTTAAATGAAACGCTCCTGGGCAGTGGACAGGAAGAAAGGGCCCTATAGAAAGATCCACATCCTCCAACAAAGATATTAAACAATGGATTACAAGGTAATGTAGAGCAATAAGAAGGGAAACGTTTGATAATGTTTGTATTACTGTTTACAAAATAATGGACAGCATTTTGAACATTTGTTTAAAAAATTGAATAAAAACTGAAATTTATCAAAATAGATGATTTAAAACCCAACCCATGTTATTCGAAAACAAATTGATCAATTTTAATATTTCTTGCACAGATGTTAAGTATTTGATGAACCGTTTAATTTGAGGTATTATAAGATGGGTAGTTCCATTTACGGTTGTAATGTTGAGGTGGGGCGAACAGGGGGTGACTCACAGTGTGACAATTATACTACGATTTAAGGTCCCCCTTATTATCATATGATTTCCCGAATGCGTGATTCTCAATTTTCAAGTTGATTTGAAAATGTTCAACAAACCAAATGACTGTATTACTACTATATTAGGACGTAAATATATAAACCACTAAACTATTTTTTCAAGGCAATAACGTCTCCAAGACGGGAATCGAACCCGTGTCTCCCGCTATCCGGGCGGACGCTCTAACCACTGAGCCACTCGAGTCCAGTCATCTGGTTTGTTGAATAATTATGCCAGTTTGCACATTAAAATCCGTTGTTCAGTGGGTGAAGATTACGTTGTGTTTAGGTTTGTGCAACACGTACCGGATTTAAGTGCGATCATTTCAAGGAACAAAATTGTCAAAGAGATGGAAGGTCTCGAGTGGCTCAGCGGTCAGAACGTCCGCCCGGATAGCTGGAGACGCGGATTTGATTCCCATATCGGAAACGTTTTTCTCCTTGAAAAAATAGTTTAGTGATTTGAAAATAGATGGGAATCACTCAAAATAAGTTAAATAAGGCAAATTTGATTAAAATCCTAACTAATTATGACCAATAAGCGCATGCATTCACCTTTACGTTTTTTGTATATCTCCATGTGTTTGAAAACTAAAGTTATGGAAGTAATACAGAACGAAGATAACATTACAGCATCCAATTAATGGAGTATTTTTTAGGTAGCACGATGTTAAGTTTTCTTGCTTCTCGTTATGTATAAACAGAGACATATCAGACGGAACACAATTTATATAATTTATACAATATTTAAAATTTCAGAGCAAACTCAAAAGTCGAACAAAATCCATACTCTGCACGTACATCATGGTGTGTTGATAATGCCTATTGTCCTTATATTTCAAATATTTATAGAACCTATTCCAAAAATATCTGGAATTTTTGGAATAGGTTGGCATTTGGCAAATAAATTAAAAAAATAACTTACTTCCCTACTAATTCCATGGTAGAAAATTCATAAATGGAAGATTATTCACCTGCAAGCTATCTCCATGTTCAAACCAATTCACACTTCCACGATACAATTCGTCCCCAACTACATTCGATTAAAACAACATCACTGGCTCAACTCTTGCACGATGGATCATTCAAAGTACAATGGCCCGTACAATTTTCGTACCAACGTACACAAAACATCAGTTAAATGAAATAATGAAATAATACTACTGGTTTTCAAACATAATAAATAAAATAAATTTACTAATCACTAATAATTGTTAATTGATCAATATATTAATTTCCATATTCTTTTTAAACCATAATACTTGCTTACACTTTCATCTGTGACTATTCTATTCAAACATTTGAATATATGTATTTGTTTTATTTTGTTTACAGATTTATTTAGTAGAAAATGTTTATAATGTAAATTGCAAATGTAAATTACTATCTATACAACTTGTCTATGCGACAACTAGCTATTGCATATAAATTATGGAACGCAGTTGACCAAATTTATTAATTACTTTGTCTTCTGACTCCTCCAAAAATAATATTAAAATCTGTTTTTATAAAAAAAAGTCCCTATCTTCGTCGGACTTTGTGCAAGCGGAATGATATAATAGGTCTGTTTTATTTAATAATATTTTTTATTGGTTACTTTGGCCACCATTACGGATTGCGGACTTCTCATAAAGGGCCGTGGAATGTTTTTGATCACAATCAACGAAATATATCTTGTGTTATAATTGTGGTTCGGATGGGAGAAAAGGTCCGTCGGTCTCTCTAACATGGCAAAGTGTTTTATATATTAATATTGAGGGAAAACTTACTTATTTTCTTCATTGGAAAAAGCTCGCCAAGATGCAAAGGGAGGAAGGTTCTATCTAATCCGTATTACTCTTTTTTGAGCTAGAAATACTTTGTGTCAATTGTGCCGCTCTACCCCAAACCAAATTTTGAACACCACTGTGAAGAAGGCCAGGGCCTAATAAGCAGATAGCATTCCACCCTCACAATGTATCCCTGAGTCTTAAGATAACAAAAATCGCCGAATTTAATCATTTACATCAATCTGGTCACTGAAATTCAAATTATGATTAATGACAACACCCAAGAATTTAGTTATAGACGCAGTCTTCCTGATAGTCAAATTTAAGAGTCTACATTGATGAAACTGAAGACATACTGTCTTGTCTAAATTTACAACTTCGATAAGGAAATCGATTTCTTTCATACTAATTTACAAAGGTCCGAATCTTGTACTATTAAACAAGCTATTCTTGTTAATTTATTTGTCGGCATAGGCTTGCGAACGAAAGCATTAAGGTTAGTGGTATTTGTAGGATGTATAGTTGAGGTCCGGGAAATCGACGGAATGAGATAGGTTCCGACTGGTAGAACTGCACAGTCAATTTACTTGTATTAGCCCCGTACATTAGTTTCCACCACATTTTATTTTATAAACAAAACGGTGTTACTCTTAGGATTTCGCATAAAATTCCAACAAATTTCGATATATTGGAACAAAATTGTTGAAATGCTTTACTAACAACAACAATAATATTACTTTTTGTGACTAACATAATAACAGGCTATCATAAATCGCGAGTCCCACCTGGGCAAAGTGATTTTCAAAACTAGATTTTTTTCTAATATTGGTGTCCCTTCCTGGTTACAAACAAGTAACCAGAACTTTCAGGGTATTTCTCAATCGATAAATGTCGCCCGTCGAACAATATTAAACAACACTTATTTTTTTGAACAATGGTTACTGAGTTGGTGTAATTTTATTGAGGATAATTTATTTATTTTCTTTCGTAATTTTGCTTCTAGACTGTTGGCAAACGGTGTTCACAAAGGAATATGTCCTTTTTATCCTGATGGTACACTTCCGCAATGCTATCTGGGGTCCCAACAAGAGTTCCAGCTGTTTCAATTAATCATCGAACAGGTGCTCAAAAATCACAAACCGACACAGATTTGTCTGAGTTTCAAACATCTCAACAATTCAAATTGTGAATGTAGTTACTATGATTCCGAACAAGTCTAGAACTGGTTGCGATAATTGATCAGTAGGACAATCGTTTTGTGTTAAGGATAAAATAAGAACTAAGATTTTCCTTCGTCTTCCGAAGAATTGGAACTGCGTGAAATCAAAGTGCCAAAGAAGATTTGAAAAAACCTACTGGACGCAATATGTTTGATTGCCTACACTCATGACTCGTACAAAGTATCTCAGTATTAACCCACATAAAAATCAATGCCCATTGAAAAAAAACAATCTCGGAAAAATGTATAGAAGTATCAAATTAGTAATGTAAAATTATATTGTGGAAATAAATAATCTATAATTTTTACAATCCTGTAGCATTTGGGTACAAATAATTGCCATGTTTTGTGTTCTGATCTAGCATTGAACTTCTTGCGGTGAAATCGTATATTGTTATTACGTATGTTCAAGTATGTAGACATGTTTACAAGAAGTCATAAAAATAATGGTCAATCCAGTTAATATAAGCAAACTTCATAAATTTCAACAAAAGGATCGCACAACTTAAAGCTATTGTTTGTTATCTTCCTTGCGCTTTACGACTTACCTCTGCCTTCACGTTGAGAGCAGATGGAGATTGGTGGACCGGTGCTGTCGCTGGCCCCAGCATGTCACCACTCTCCTCTTCGGCACCGCCTTCTGCCATGTCAGCCTCGCATCCTGATTCGTCTGCAAATTTTACAAACAACTTAATTAGCTCGATTGCGGGAGGCAAGTGATTATTGAACGTTGCCGCCACTGCTTTCAAAGTTAGTGGCGAGGCTAACTATAAAAGGACGACTAATTCGACATCGCCAAGAAAAAAGTTACGGCTTCGAAGAAACAGCCAGCGAGTTGTATTATAGGAACTCTAAAAGGATCAGTAATTGGATGCAAACCGCTGACATAAATGTCACAATAAAGTCAATTGCTAAATGAAAATAGTTCTTTCCGAAATTCTACAGGGCTTAAAAGTTAATGTATACTAAATGAATTTTGAGGTGACGTCGATGGAGTTGACCTCGGTTACAATTGAAATGCATTTACTTTAATTTGCGACCGCAACACACAAATAGGGCGGTTAATGCACATTACTGATAGGCATTTATTGAAACATTTTAATTTGGCCGCCGGATTCGCGTCGTCAAATAATAACAGCTGATGTTTTGACAGTTTTATATATATAATTAAACGAAACGCGCAAATATTTCAACGACGTGACCGTTTCGTCCACCTCGTAAAACACATCGACATAAAGCTTTACGCTTGACACACATACATTGTACTTTTTGGGTTGTTAGCTATTACGCGCAACTGTGGTGTCAACCACAAAAATTATTGTAATTAATAAATTGTTAATCCGCATTTAATAATTTATGAAAACTGTCATCAGTAATATTACCAAACGTTAAAAAGCTCGAGTTATTTAGCTGAAAAATATTACTTAACTACGTGTATTTCTCCACAGCTTTGAATGTCAACGCAAAAATATCATACATACGTTCAAATAAACCACCTTCTGCATTTCCTACACTCTCAGTGGTTTTGCATGATTTACGATCGCTTATTACACGTATTTCAATTAATACCATACTTCTGCTTGAGTATTTGAATAATGATATCTAATTATTTACTCCGTTAACTAACTGGAGAATATCATTGCTAATGCCTATTCACAATTGCGACGAGGTAAGAAAATTACTCTAGCAGTAGAGATTAATAATATGAATAATATTGTGTGTTAGAGATTAATGTTCGGTTGCAGTATAAATACCTAATTTCCACAGTAATGTTGCACCACAGATATTTATGATTAAAAATGATAATTAGGTTAAACATGGTATCATCTCCTAAACGTAATTTGAATTCACAAAAGTTAAAAGAACTATAAAAATATTTTAGAAGAAATCATAAAGATCGACAGGTGTCAAACTGTCTGGAATTCGACAGACTGTTCTACTAACATCTTTGCGAGTTTTTTTTTAGTTTACACTCTCTCATTGGAAGATTAAAACTTAATAATAATGTTGATGTCATTGCAAAATAATCCTGAACAGGGTTGCAATGACATGAACGAGGGAGAAAGAAGGTCACGTGACCATAGCTAAAAGATACCCTTCCTTCCCTCATTTGTGGTCATTAGTTCTGAGATAGCATAAACTAAGGGCACCTTACTTGCCCAAGCGAATCTTAAGGCAAAATATCGTTAGCTAACATGTTTCTAATTCTACTCTTAAATGCACTCTTAATTGGACGTTCCTTCCATTAAAAGAATCTAACATACATATTATTGAATCACACAGATCTTTTCTTCCGTTGCCGAATAATGTACAATAATCCTAAATTTAAATTTGTTTTTTGCACGAGGTGTTTTTCCAGCAATAAACGTATATCGTAGGTGAAAAACAACCACCAACATCTAAATTTAAATTTGTTTTTTGCATAAGGTGTTTTTACAGCAATAAACGTATATCGTAGGTGAAAAACGACCACCAACATCTAAATTGAAATTTGTTTTTTGCATAAGGTGTTTTTCCAGCAATAAACGTATATCGTAGGTAAAAAACGACCACCAATATCTGAGAATCACCGCTCTCAACTCTATCTGTTAATGTCTTAAAAATGTGGACATTTGAGTAAGGTACAGATTTTCATGTACATACAACAATGGATTAGCAATACCTTTCCGAAGTAAATTTGGAAATACCTTAGTACGTTGATCTTAAAAATGTCCTCTTTAAATCTTATCCAAAGAAATGTAGTATCTTGTTCACAGATACATATTCATCGGTTGTATTTCTATTATCTTATACTTATAATATAATTATACTCAACCGACAACTAATCACCCCTCTAATTATTTATTAAATATACTTAGTATTAAGGTTTGCCACCAAAGGTTGATTTATAAACCATACTAGACTCGTACTAACCAATGATACTGGATCTGCACAGGATGTGTCATCTCCATAAGCTTTCGTAGCACGGACCGTGATGTAGTACGTGCAGATTGTCAGTTGAGCGTGTAGTAATATTTGTCAGATATGCAACCAAGTACAACGGGTTGCATATCTGATTGCATAACTACCAGGCGTATAAACTTGTACACACACCGTGACAGTTAGGGCGATGATCGGTGCGAACATTATTTTTTTGCGAAAAGCTACTTAGAAAGAACAAAAGATGTAATTTTTTTTACTATTTTGCTTACTTTTTTCCAATTTATTAAGGTAGATATAAGTTATGAACCATATTTATAAATCAGACTCAAAAACCGTTTATTTATTATAAGGTTTTTAATAATTTTAAAACATAAAACTTCATACATCAAAAATAATAATAAAATTAGTAAAAATTAAGTACATAAAACTAAACCATACAAATTTCAGCAACCACAAAAACGTAAGGTATTAATTTATATTATCACTGTCGTCCAAAACCACTGTCCGGACTGCTAATACACAAATTTGTTAAATGTGCAATGTAAAAGCCCTGTTGTAATATTCTTTTGTATACTTTACATATTTATATTTAATGTATTTTGCTGATCGTAAAAATAAAATTGTTTTTACAGTATATTGTTTTTTTTATATTAGTGTTACCAATGTTATCATTGCTAATTTTTTCTAAACGTTGTAACATTTTTATTCATCTTAAAATTAAAATCAAAGTATTTATAAACAGTTGTCTTTGTAATATTTCTTTGAGACTTGAACGAAGGGCAGGTGTTTTCCATAAAGAATCTTCGACTGTTAATTTTAACAGGAATTCATTTTTTTTAATTTTTCCGTTTATTATAGCCAGCAAAATGTTTTCACTTCAAATTTCACTCCTACATACAGGGTGTCCACTTTTTTAATGGGATTGTATGGGTAACTTTCAAACTATAATAGGTAGAAGGTCGATTAAATGGAGAAAAAGTTGCATATTTGAAAGCACCATCAAGTGGTGAAAACAAATCGGAAATATCATGTTCGGTTCTTGAAATATCATAAAAAACAAATTTCGATATTTTAGTTGTTTGCTTATTGTAGCATTATTTTTTAAAATATCGAATTACTTTATTACTATTTTTTATTTGATTATAGTTTCGTATGCGCTTTACTATCCCCAACTTATTATTTTTAAATACGGACCTGATTATTTATGACGCTCCTTAAAATACTTTTCTGTCATGGGTTCAACTATGTATCATACAACCATACAGTTAATTTTGTACTATAATACACTTTGTTTTCAAGATAGCTGCATAAATAGTAATCGAGTTGATTTAAATCTGGAGATCTGGCAGGCCACGCTACTGGATCTCTTGTTCCAATCCATGGATTAGGAAATGTTTCATCTAAATATTCTACGATGATTCTTGAGTTGTGTGGGCCACATCCATCCTGTTGGAATCAGAGCCTATTATGCAGATGCCATAAAGGAATATTATCTACCATTTCTTGTGAAACTTGCAGATATTTTGCTGCAGTTAGGTTGCCATCAATAAAATACGGTCCTAGTAATTCCTTGTCCAACAAACCGCACCCTATGTTTAAAGAAAAGCGATATTGTTGTCCCACCTCTTGGATTAAATGAGGATTCTCTGTGGCAGAAAAATATTTGTTTTTGCGATTAAACATGCCAGAATTTGAAAATGTTGTTTCGTTTCCCCAAATAATATCGTGTGCGAAATTGCATTTTCGCACGGCCTCCTATGTTCTTGTTTTTTCTTGTTAAAATACATTAAGATGATACCAGCCTAAATAATTAGAATTTAAGTTTAAAGTAAGATCGTATAAAAATGAGTAGTGATAGGAACATATTTTTTTTGAGAAAAAAAAATTAAAGTGTGTCAGTCACAGGAAATAAGTAATGAAAATAAATTGAATTTAATTCTTAATAATTGATCACTAATTCATGTATTCGATGTTTTAAAATGATTTTCTAGCTTATATGAACATGTAACCTTTCTTTTTTGTTTGAACTTACTTTTACTTACTTATTTGTTTTCATTCAGATAAATTATAAGACCAACAAGAAAATATAATTTCGATGAATGCAGTAGGTTTTAGCTAAAAATTATCTTCGGATCGTATTGTATGATTTTATCTTTGAATTCATGATAGAAATGTATTTTAATAACCGTCATAAAAATACAGATCCATATTTACAAAAATTAAGTTGATGGTCCAGTGATTCGAAACTTTGGATTCAAAATCTGAATTCGTCAATTTAAAGAGAACTTACGATCAAATAAAAAATGTTAATAAAGTAATTTGATATTTTAAAAAATAAAGTTACAATAAGCAAAATACTAAAATATCGAAATTTGTTTTTTTATGATATTTCAAGAACCCACCATGATATTTCAGATTTGTTTTCACCAGTAGATAGTGCTCCCAAATATGCAACTTTTTTTCCATTTAACCGACCCTTTAACTATTATAGTTTGAAACTTACCAATACAATCCCATTAAAAAAGTGGACACCTGTATATCATTACTAAATTTATTATATGTTCATGTTATGCTGTAATGTACCGTTCCATTGTTGCATGTTCCTTTTTGGAAAATATAATTCATTTGGCGTTATATTATACGCCATAATATTCAAAATATTTTTAATTCCTCGCTGAAAACCAGTGGCGCTAAAAAGAGCGGTACAGGTTTGTTAAGGGAATTGCACCACGTAGCATGTAGTAAACATATTAAGAGTCACTTAATTTTAAGAAGTGAAGTTAGTTTCTTATTTTATTCTGGTTTCGTGAGGACCAACTTAAAAAAATCAAATTCGCATCATTTATTTAAATTTTTGTACATGTTATTTGATTGATGTATTATATAAGCTTTATTATTTTAACATTTTAAATAAAGCAGCTTATTAATTGCTCCGCTGTAGTTACCAGAGCCAAAAAGCTTTCTGGGGATATTTTGGGAACAAATTTTGTTGTGAGGTGCGTCACAACATATATTTATTATGTGCTTCAAATATACAACATAGTATTTATAAATTATTATATTCATGTAATCATAGAATTTATTAGATAATGCATATGTAAACATTACAAGATTTTTTTGTTAATGAAACATAGCAAATCTATTCTAAATATGTAGATTGAACTATTTATTACACAATTGCAAAAGACGTCTTTTTTGTTCTTGTTTTAAGATTGAAACCTGTATGCTTTATCTTAATTAAAAATAAAATCGACTAAAAATTCGATAAGTATTCTAAAAAAATGCAATAATATACAGGCTGTTCCTGAAAAATGCGGAGATATTGAAATAATGTTATTTCCTAGGAGTAAAAAATACGGTAACTTTTATTTGAAACATTTTTTCCTGAAACGATCATAGATCATTTAAACTTGGCCTTGTTATAACCTAACTAAATGTTCGGTTAAGTCAGGAGAAGTGGTGGACACCACAAAACCAATTAAGATCAGTATTTACAAATGACGGACATCGATTATACCAGTTCATCTGATGGGGAGCTACCAGCGTCATCAAATTATCAGACGATGATGACTTGTTAGATATTGTCGTTCGATTATATTATAATTATTTTGAGGGGGAAACAAGGTATAACGAAAATGAATTTCTTGAACACTTCAGGTTAACCCTTTCGTATAATGGCGAATACTTTAATTACCAAAGTGGCGGCGACGGAACGTTATGTTCGTATAATATAAAATTAATATTTTTATGGTTTGCGGCACACCAGGCATCATCATTTAGAGATTTTGCTGATCGTTTTAACATAACGATTAGTGTGCTATTTAAAATAATAAAGCAGATGACCTACTTTCTAAGTAATTTTTGATCGCACATAATTAAATGGCCATCTCCCGAAGAAGCAACTAAAATCGAAGGGCATATCTGGAAAATGTTTTTCCTGGAGTTATGGGCGTAATCGATAGATTAGATTAGATACACATAAACATCGATCGACCAATGGAAGGTCCAGATTCTTATTTACAGAAAACATTTCTTTTCTCCCCAGGTATGTAAAAATGGTTTCACCAAAAAAATAATGTATGCTGACTAAATATATTTTAGTTGCAGATATTTTGTTGCTGAGAGTTTTATTTACTTCACGATAGTGGATATCCATGCATACGGAATTTATTAACACCATTGCGTGATAATGGACAACTAGGGTAGAGGCAGCGTAACTATAATGCACAACAGGCAACGTTGCGTTGTGGAATTTTCGGTTACTTAAAGAGAGGTTCCATTAACTATACCATGTAAAATGAAGGAAAATAGAAACGATGGTGCATTTCATTCGTGATTGCTGCATTTTGCATAATATTGCCCTATTGCTGTAATTCCAATGAGTGATATGGTGATAACAAGATGAACAAGAAGAAAGGGACGATCGACGAGCGTCAGAGTTTAGGCAGTATGCTATGGATATTTTATACAGAGTGTCTTGAAAAATAATGTAATGTAAGATATTTATTGTTGTTTTCATCATTCTTCCTAATATAATAAATAAATTAATAGCTGAGATTTTTTTTTTATTTAAATTTGTCTTTTTTATTTAAAAAGGTTTTTTAAATTTGAACAAGCTAAAGTATTAATCGAAATTACAGGTTAACAACCAGTTAACTTTAACTTAGCCTTAAAATTGGTATTTTACTGGAAAGATAAATCTGCAGAAAGTTCATATTCTGCATCTTGCGAAGAACTTTCTTATAAAGATTTTCTGAATATTCAATGATGTTTTAATGCGCGAGCGGATCAAAAAATCTCAAATTTGGAATTTGAAAGTCCTGCCAGCGGAACCAAATATCCCGTACTGATTGTACGTTTCCGTATTAATTGTACGTTTCGTCATCAACGTAAGAGAAAATGATGCAATTTCGATGATTTTAGTAATGTACTAAAATAGGTCTCTCTTGGTCTTTTAATTCTTGGTGTTGGAAATCCATCGATAATAATCTTAGGATTCTCCGATCTTAATCAACTTTTTAAGTTTGCATTATGCAGGTGCTTCTGTTACGAATTATTTTAACACGTTCGATGTTAACTGTACATCACACTATTATTTCGCAAGTTATAATTAGTAAGGGTACCGAAGCAAAAGGAACAAAAGCACTACGCGCGGTTCGTTAAAAAGTGCCGAACTAACCGACAGCTGTAAAACAGAGGCGCAGTATTAATTATACTGCCATTGACCGTTAGGGAACGACTTTAATGATTAAGAGAAGGGCCTTTCGATGTCGTTTGGGGAAAGGGGGACGAAACAAAAAAAAAAGCGCGGCGGCATTATGAAGAACTGTGCCCCAAATCTGGCCGCTATTGTTGGGGGTCACGCATTGGATCCACTCGGCTGGAGTGTATCGTAGACGGCCGCCAGACGAACAAGCGAGAAGACGAGGAGCGCGTGTTGCCAGAAAAGGACGGAGCCGGCACTGGTTAATTCGTTCACCCTGGCTGGCGTAGCTCCACCATCTGCTTTTCGCGAGACGCATTTGAATGAAATTAGCGCATTAAAATTAGGAGTCAAGGTCTGGCTTTTTAAAGCGCGAGTTAAACAAGATTTGTTTCAAATGTAAAGCAGAATTATTGTTAAGCAGTTGTGCAGAAGTGAATGAGGAAAAAGTATGTAGAAGTTTCAGAAACAGATCGTGCTTGGACGAAGTTGTAATGAACTTTTTAAATAATAACAAAAAGCAATAGAATTACTCTCAAACTTCATTCATTAAATGTATTCACTCCGCAGTTTATGGTTTATCAACTTCGTTTTCTACCTCCAGTTCTAAAAGTTCAATTTTGTTAAAAAGTGCCTTCAGCACAAGGAATTAAATATACGAAAAAATCATCAACAATATAGTACAACAATAGGTTTCATAATTCTGCGCAACATATTAATTTATTGAATATATATGTATATATATATATATATATATATATATATAACCTCAATGGTTCTTAAGAACCATTCCTGTA
>JAWQRJ010000974.1:0-17534 GCA_033557515.1 Diorygopyx duplodentatus
ATACGGAGCATCCAGTTATGGTTTGCATCAACCTTTTTATAGCTGCTTTCGGGAATGATGCTCTCCTGTACATTTCATACCGATCTAACTGTTCCTCTGTAAAATTGGAAACCAGAACCCTGTAAAAGTTTTAACTCCTAGTAATTTTATTTATAAAAAAAATATACGGTTTGCATACAGGGTTCAATTTGAAACTTTTCCTCCAGATAACTTGGGAATGACTAAAGACATCAAAATACAATGTTATGGATTGCTACAGCAGGGGGGGGGGCATCGAAATTACAATTAGTATAATCTTTGTTTATGTATTTACCTAGTTGGTCAACTGAGATATCCTAAATATTCACTAGACGTCGCCGCATGCTTTAAATTTCACGAGTAGCAGCAAGGTTTGTTAAGATGAACTTTCTCGGTAGTAAGCAACGTTGTCAAATGTACTACCTGTTTAACGGGATAGTAAACAGAATAAAGAAATATTGCAATATACGAAATGAAAAATTGTATTATTTAATATCTTACAAAAGACATGTTTTATATTCAATAAACCTCTAAGTACACAATAAAGTAATATTTTCGTCTCTTTGATGGGACTGTTGTGGGGTCATTAGCTTCTGGTATCAAAGAATAATTCGCATCCTGAATGAATGAGACATCAGGTTCTGATGTCTAAAGTGTCCAATGTCCGGGACACTGGACAAACAGGAACATGATCCTGATGATCAGGATCATGTACCTCTGGAGGTAGATAGCCAGTTACTTCCCATTCATCAGCGTTAGCCTGCATTTGCTCTAGTATTGTCACAGTGTCATCTTCAGCATTATTAGGAGAAAATTCAGCAACATTTTCAGTGGAGCACTCTAATCCAGCTTTTTTCCACGAGCAAGAAATGACTTGTAGCAATGACTGAGTGGCTGGATCTTTAATTGTCTCAATGTACCTAAGACCGTGAATAATGTTCACCCAACACTGCTTCCTCTGGATTTGTTTCTCAACCAGGTTTGGACTTCGTGGTAGCATCGAACTGAATGGTGTTTGGCTGCATCTGGTGTTGCAGCCAAATTTTGTTGAATTTACCTTTGGCTGATGATTTTGCAAACAGCTTATACCGCAGCGTATCAAGAGTTTGCTCGGAGCTGGTTATCCGCTTATTTGCGGATACTTCTGAATAATGTTGCAAAATTTAATCTTGCCATAGGAAAAAAACGGAGATGTGGAGTTGCAGCCACTAAATGCTTGAAGAATGATCTTCAGCCCTGTAGTTGAATGATTCTGTAGAAAAGAAGACATCTGCTACCTTCCCTTTACCAGGTTTATGAAAAAATAAGTTTTCGTAATCCTGTCCGATCCCTGTAATCAGCACAAGTAGAACTACGTCACCTCCAACTATCACTGCACTTTCAAATTTATCAGTCTTTGAAATGGCAGTGTTACACCTATTAAGACTTCTATTAAGGCTCCTCTTGCTATTGATTGTTTAAAAAAGTTGTGGGAATGCAAGTTGTAGAGAATTTTGTACTGTTTAAGAATAGTATTTCCATTCAAACACTACGCTAGGAACAACGGGTACCCAGATATTTTGAAAAAAAATAAAAAAGTTTTTGGCCACAGTTTGGGGACAGTGTCTCCTGTACATAGTCCTATCCATAATCTGACATCCTGTTTACTCATCTTGAGTATGGGGTCAGCCACTGTTTTGGCTGGGAAAATTTCACCTTCCCCGGGATATTTAAATGGTGCAAATTTATTTGCTCTCCATTTAATTTTGGACTGATTAATTACTTACACTGCAACTCCCCAGTTGTTCCTGTTTGCATTTTCAATGGGTCTTTCCATGTCTAGCTGTTTTTTCTGCTGAGATTTCTATGTCGATCCCGGGAAGTGTGTGTGCAGTAAAATCTGCAGTGACTCCTTCTCGGTCTGTGTACATCTCCCTTCGTTTGTACAAAGGGAACCTATCTTCCTCTCTGTTTCTTTACTCAGAGTTTTTCGCACTAGGGCACCTTCGGGAATATTTTCAAATCCTTTGCAGTAGCCCTCGAAGACTCTCTTCTGCCTTTCTAACGGCCTTGTTATAATCTGTTAGAGAGGTTCTATACAGATCTCACCCCCGTTTATTTTTGCATTATTGAACAGCTTCCTAGTATTTCCCCTCATAAGAGAGAGGCAATGATTGATTGATTATTAATGAAATTATATCAAGTTCCCAAAACATAACAGAATAATTTTTTGTTATAATTTTTAAACAATTCCGTTTAACTATGATTTTTTAAATATTCTACTGCAAACTTTATCTATAGTTTTCGTCACTAATTTATCCTAATTCCTCTATTTTTCTTACCACATCGTTTGCTATTCTTATAATAAAGCTTATTATCACAAAAATTCATGGCCTTAGCAGCTATTTTAAACTAAACGAATATTTCTGTAGGCATTGTGCTGCTATTTTTACTAAATAAATTAGAGTATTGAAACCAAATTAATTTAAGTATTGGAAAAAATTTCTTCATATTAAACGTCATGGCTTTCGGATGATCGCAGACTTGCGAAAAGAAACACGCCAGTTAACGTTTCGCCGTCCTTTGTAGCACATTTGGAACTTACTGGCTAGATCTAAGTTATTTAAAAAAAAAGTTATTCCAATTCTTTATAAAAAACTTATGGTAATTAATTTCATTTAAGTTTCATTTTATTAACATTCCATATGTTGTATCGGCATTTACAAGTTAGACAAATGGCTTTTAAGAGCATCCAAGTTTTCGTTGAAAAATTAAAAATAGGTAAATCCACCTGAGGAGCTGTTGTATATATCGTGAATACCAATAAATATAAAGAATATTCTAGAGAGGGTAAGTTAATAATATAAAGTAAAATAATATAATATAAATATCTGCAACTTGTGTGGACAAGTTGCAACTATGTGGGCAAATACATCGGCTAACGAAAAAAAAATCATCACAATTATATTATATCCTGTTATTAAATAAGGATAAAACTCACCCAAAAAACCAATATACAGTGAGGTTATTACTACAACAAAAAATATTTTCTACAGCGCTACTCGTTGTTTGCTTTAGCGATTCAATTTTCAAAATGTTCTCCATTGGCAATTTATTTTTTATACTGAAATAAAATTTTTCCCTCCGGAATTTATTTTTTGTTTCAAAACTGTTCATTTTCCCTATACTTTTGTGTTTTCATTAAATCTCTTTGAAACCATTACCTTTATCATTTAAACCCTAAGTGTTATAGGTTGTTGAAATCAGATGATCAACTAAAATCAAAAAATACAAAAATATACAGCTGTTCCATTTAAAAAAATTACCTAACTATTACTGCTAATACATGAATCACTCTGTAATTTGAGAATAAAAATCGACCTGCCCGAGCATTTCTAACAATTTTCTAAAATATCGCCAAAAATCATTTTATTCCATAAGTGGATCCAATCACTGTATAAACTTTATGTCAAACTGATATACAACCTTCATATTAGGCCCACTTTACAAAATTGTTGAAAGAGGAGCACAAATCTAAACGATTATTTCCAACAAAATACAATATAACTTTATTTCTGATCTGATTTTAAAATTAACAAACCCGACTCTTTGTTATATGAAATGATGCTCATAAATTTTCACCACACGAGCAGATAAATTCGTTAACATTAAAATTTTCAATTAAATTTTATCTACCAAACAAAACTCTTAAAATCAATATAATGCCTAAACAATAATTAAGAGCAATAAAATAATAAGTATAGTAAATACTGCAGTAAAATTATTAAAAAAATTGATATTAAATATTAATCTTTAAAGAACAAACAATGTAAACTTTGAACTGAACACAACTTTAATATAAAAAAATATATATTTAGTACAAGCTGAAATGCAAAAGTCTAAATTCAAATTATAACGCGTGGAAGAATAAATTTCCATTTGGAGTAAGCTTTGAAAAAAAAAGACACGTCTTTGATTGATCCGAATTGACATAGCGGTCATTTGAAAAAATTATTAATGACATTCCTCAAATTATAAAAGTTGTGTTTATTCTTTATAGGTTAGGTTTTATTTCTGACATTCACAAGTAACAGCAAATTTCAAAGGCATGCCAGACAGACGTTTGAATTTCAGTGCCAACTGCAAATGGGAATTTATTATTTCACACGTTAAAACAAAAAAAATCTGATTGAAAATAGAAGAAATAAACCCGTAGAATTAATTGTAAAATATTATTAATGGGATGATTCAAAAATTAGAATATTCTTTAAACCATTATTTTGGAGATCATTTTAAAAATGTACAAATTTCCAGAACCCAAATAAAACTGACATAAAATACATAAAGTTTCAACACTTGAATAATGAAGATAGAAAAACTAACTACACAACAAGAAATGAAAGATGAATTGTTAAACATAAAATACATATATCATAAACTGTAAAAGCAGCAAAAGGATTCCTTAATAGGACTGTACACAAACATTTCCCTGGATATATGAATAAAATTATAATAATTCAAAATTTTGAATAGTTATTGAGAAAATGATATACAATGAGAAATTTAAAAATGGGTCAATATCAAAAAATCAATGAAAATTCTTTCTCATTGAAAAAATCTTTCCAAATTTTTTGGTATATTGCTTTTCATGACATCAGAAGTTTGTCTTACAAATTAAATTTGGAGTTCTATATCTATGTTAGCCAAAAACAAACACTTTAAATGAATTCCTTGCAACAAGAAATCAAATCTTTCAACTTAACAAATAAACAAATGGATAATATAATACAACCTCTGTTCCAAATTATGGTATACATCTAGGGTATGGTTATCGTATACAAATGTATACCATAATTTGGAACAGAGGAAGTAATAATTAATGATACGATGAGTCAAAACTCTTGTCAAATGTACCTTTATCCTTGATATTTGTGCATAGCCAACTGCAATGCATTTAAGTAAAATGCAGTGATATTACAAAAGTGAACGTCTTTAGTACCATTGTACAAAAAATGCTATTTAAATATCTAAATTAATATCATATATAATGTGACCCTACAGGATGTCATTTGCTGAAAGAAAAACAAGTTATTGTATAAAAACAAAAGCAAATTTAAACTAAGGCATCTTCTTGAATTTGGAATAGTAAAACTACAAAAAAACATATTCTCCTGGATACAAAAAATGCGCTTGGATATTTTTACAAATACGCTGCATGCCATTTAAAATGTTATTTTAGGATTTTTTTAAATTGTTATTTATTGTACCTAGAAAAACGCCATCTGATGATATCTTTAATTAAATGGTGCTTTAAACTTTATCATGTTTTTTGCGAATATTAACGATATTTTAACTTTTACACAAAATCAAGGTGGATGCATCGTGGTTTTGCACATGTCATACAAAAATGCACACATAAAACTACATTAAACATAACACATAAAACACTATTACATCAATTTTGTATGCTCTTAAGTAGGGAATTCTGTAAAGGAGTAAGTAAAAATGTAGTGTCTTACGTTGGTTGAGGAAAAGTTTTAGATATACTTTAATAGTTTTAAAATATAAAAAAAAATTGTTTGCAATCATTAATCTAAATAAAAATTATCATTAATAAAACAACAAAACACCCATATATTCAAATTTTTGCTTTGTTCTTTAATGATCTGCGAATTACATGTTGCAAATGCTGAAGAAAGAGCAGTACTGATAGATAGTGCGTTCATTTTACCTCTAAACACATACCATTAGTATTTCCATGTTCAATCAAAGCCATCCAATTACAGAGTTCCAGAATATGCAACCAAACTTACTCAGTAAACCTTGGATTAGGCAACATTTTTAAGATAGATTATTTTAGAACTGTCAATTTTATTATTATTAGAACTGTCAATGGAAAATGTTATAAAAATGATTATTTATTTTATTCAAATATTTGTACTCGTAAAGAAATTATTATTTGGCCTAAAAAATACAATAGGAACTAGTAACAGCAAATCATGCAAAAAGTTGTTAAATGACTTAATCACTCTAATAATATAATTTAGTTGGCAATAATGGAGGTTGTATTTATATTCTAGTCGAATTTTACAGACAGTTATTTTTAGATTAAATTATTTATACTACCAAGGGAAAAGCATTATAAAATGAGTTGATTATTTTATATTACAATTTACAATAAATGCTCAAAATTGTCTACTTCACACTATAAACAATATGGAAGTTGGATACGAAGTTTGTAAAGTATCTCTTAAAAAAATTTCGATTAACACATCCCTAATTATATATTAAAAAAATCCGATTATACATCATTAACAACAATGTATAACTACATTGTTGTAGATTTTCGATGTTATAATAAAAGTTTTGTTTAGGAAATTTGCTACGGACGCAGTGCATTCTCAATATTTAAATTTTGAATTTGTGGTATATGTGTACGGAAGTTCTAAAAATTTGGGTGTATTAAGATTTTCCTCAATAAAGATGGATGGATAAGGAGATTATGAATTATTCCAACCCATATGTTGACTGTTCCATTTTTCTGCTGTAATAATTCGAGGATCATTATTAAATAAGAAGCATTTTATATAATCCATGGAAACGTTGAGGGAAAAACCTTCCCCTTATCTAAATTCAATCCGTAGAGGTTTTGGGGTTTTTCTTGGTAGGGCCGTATCCTAGAATTTTAAGTTGGAATAACTTTAGTGTATGTATTTCTTAGAAATTCAGAGAGGTTGGTTTCTGGAAGGATGTCATAACGATAAAAACAGTATGTGGTGTGAAAGCTAAAGCTTGTTTTGATTTTGAGATAATTTGTAAGCATCCTTTCCCAAGCTATATGCTGTGGGTTGGTCTATTTTTGTAATGACCAATAAAAAAACCCATTCCCACTGTAAACCAAGAAACGCCATACACATCGAAATTTTCTTGGGGAGTAATTTTCAAAAAGAGCTTCACTCTTGATTTGCGTTTCAACGCGAGAATTAAGTTTTATTTTCCTCTCGTGCGTTTTTTTACTTACAGTGAATCTGTGATTAGAAAAAGGGTGCTGTGATGTTCTCAGCCACTGTCTGGATTACCTTAGACAAACAGTCCACCTGCTGAGAGAGTACCTGTAAGTAACAAATACTTGTTCACTTAATTTGTCTGAATTAAGTAAATGAAATCGTATGTTTAACCGATTTGCTGAGTCTCCAAGAAATTCTAATTCTAATTCCTATATTTTTATTTGCGAGTATTAATCATTTGTTAAGATTTAGGTTGTCTTTGTTATTTCTCCCTAATACATTTATTGTTGTTTAAAATCATTGCGTTTACTTTAACTAATTCCTGACCTCGCCTTCGTGCAAGAACCAAGCACGTTCTTCCAGATGCTGGGCCGGTTATAAGAGTAATAGAGGTAGGAAAAAAGAAATTGATAATAATTAATGTAAATTAACTTCTGGTAACCGGACCCATTACACTGCGTGTGGGTTAAATTTTGTTGGCCAGTACTTGAATGATAAAGAAACAGCACAATCACAATTAAATTAGATTGTATTTGGTACAGACCAATAGTTTTGGGAATTTACTGACCAGTTGAAGGAAAAGGTTTTCAGGTTAAACTATGACGATTTAACCGAATTTATCTGAATACAAAAGTGAGATATGGCCCCCCAAAAATTATACTTTTTATCGCATTATCAACATTTCTTAAGCTATTATTGCTTCGAAACCAATTTAAAGTTTCTATTTAGTAACATGTATGGCATATAACGATTTATTATTATTTATTATGATATTCGATTTCGGTCAGTGTTTTCGGAGTCCTAAGAAAATAGTATAAAGTCGAGATACACAGTTTAACTGCAGAGATTTGGTCGCACTATTTACTCAGATGTCTATAGAAATCGTAGTTTAAAATGTAAAACTTTTTAAACAATTGCAACTATCTTTCTATCTGTTCTAACAAATTAGAACCTATATATTATATTATTGAAAGTATTGCGACTATCTGTTCTAAGAAATTAGAAGCTATATATTATTGAAAGAATTGTGACTATCTTTCTATCTGTTCTAACAAATTAGAAGCTGCATATTATATTATTGAAAGAATTGCGACTATCTTTCTATCTGTGCTAACAAATTAGAAGCTATATATTATATTATTGTTTTGGGAAATATCTTTAGTTGTTAACATGTTTTACGTAAGGAGCATTCCAGATAATGATCACAATACATATAATGTTAAAAGTGTAAATGGAACGGATGAAGTATAATATTCTAAAATCATAACCTTAAAAAGTTTGTCATGCAACGTGAAAATGTTACGTCTATTGTCAGATGGGTTTATATATAATAAATCCTGCAGTACAAAAAGTGTGCATTATTAACAATGCATAGCATAAAAGTAGGATTGCTATTTAACAGCTCGGAAAGACGTTAAATTCAGGTTAAATTTGTAAATATTCTACGTTTAGCAATAACAAGGTTTCTATAACATACTGCATTTTTTCGCGTTCCTCCTCTTCAATTTCCTTTTTGGTTTTCTCCTTTTTCTTCTCTCTTGTCAAGTTGACAGTTCCCGCTTCCGGAAGTATGATACTGGTTACTGTGTACTCTTCTTTCACAATACTGGGGTCGTGATAGAAATTTAACTCGTTGTCTATAGACTTATCATACTTTAAGTTATTGTCTTCTATAGCTAATGTCATTTCCCGGGAATCATCATCGTAGTCACCAATATCCGAATCTGAATTTGTGCTATTCAAATCATATTTGAGTTGTTCCAGTGCTTTAGCATTGTTTATATCTTCAGGTTCATCTTTTATAAGTATATTATCCATTTTAAGTGTACGGAAATTCGTTTAGGTTGTTGGTAAACAACTATTTGACAACTGTAAGTAATTTGAGGTTAGAGTAGCGTCCTCTGTCGGTAAGAATGCTAGGTGTAGTTTGGTGAATCACCACTAGGAGCGGTAGTGTCAGTTTCAGTCGTCAATATATCACTTCGTGCTTTTGACAATAATCGTGTTTATTGTGTAGAAAATGACTCAAAACATGGAAATAGTATGAATTTACGTTAAAACGTCGATAAGAGGATAACTGGTAGTTAAATTGTGATATCTGAAATCGCGTAAGTTTATCTGGGGGTGCTAAAAAAACATCTAACAAACTGTTGTGGTCGAAGAGTTCATTTACTCTGTATAGTGTACTTTAAAATACTATTTTTTGTCTTATACGTTGTGCTTTGAAATGTGGAGCCCTGCGAATAAGCTTGATAATTGTTTTTAAGGTATGTGAATACGAGTTTTTATATATTTTTTCTTGTTTTCTATTTTTTTTTACTAAATTCTTGCTTTAGCTTCTAAAACCGAAAGAATTGCGTTGAGAGTTTTGTTTGTATCGTATGGCGCAGCGCTGACGCACTGTTAGATCTTTTTGATATCCTTGCGCTTTAACCGCAAAAGTGCGATTGCTGCCGGTAAAAAATAGCGGGAGCGAGGTTACCATCTGTGTCCCCACTGTTAAAAATATCTCTTCTTCGGTAGGTGCATCGATTGAGTCACCTGAGGCTAAGGCATTGGATGGGGCTTGTAGTGCCCCCTTTTCACTGCACTGGCTCCCACCTCTTTCAACATTACCCCACTAAATTCCGAAGGTAAGTGTTTTGCAACTCTCACTTTCATTGGAACAAAAACATTGGGATTCCCTAAAATCGATATTTGCTTTACCCCATGCAGTAAAGAGCTTGTTTTTTTTCACTTATCAAACCTTGATAATGGGCGATAAAAGGGAAAGCTTTTTAGTTTATAGGCGAAATAAAATAACATGTTTGTTTATTCACCTACATACATGATTGTTTACTTCATCTTACTCTACCCTAGAAAATATTGAGTAATTAAGTAGGTAATAATGTTCCCTTAAAAATGTTGTTTTGACATTCAAAATTAATGTTTTTTTTCAATGTTATTTATCGTTTGGTTTTTCATTTGATGGAAAAGAGTTATGAAACCTACTTCTTTGTTTCAAGTCTGTATTATTACCAGGAAAAACAGCACGCACTCGAAATCAAAATGCTTACACTTCAAATGTACCTCTAATTTAATGTTTTCAGTAATAATGATGAAATGAAAAGTCAAAGAAAGTCAATTAACTGCGAAAGAGCGAGACTTTGGCCAAATATATAATTACCAAAGTGGGCCAGAACATCAATTGATGAAGAAGGCTATCGTCTTCTTTATCAATGCATCTGCTGATTCAAATATTTTCTGTAAAATGTAGTTTTTGAGATATTTGAAATCTGAAACTTTTTTTAAAAAGCGAAATTTGTGCTCCAAATGGGGTTTTAAGAGCAGGCTTACTATAATTATCAAAATTGAAACCGGTGCATGGCAAAAAACATTTTTAATTTATATTTATTTTATACAAATATAGTTTTATTCAATAATTAACATAACATACCATAACGCTTAATAGAAAAAAACAACCTAAAATATGTTTACTAGCTACTTATTAAATTTCTTATTTGTCGCTGGAATGATTTTTAAACGTCCCATTGTCTCTTTTAATTTTTTTTAATTTGGCTAACATCTTTGATGTTATCAACTTTTCACTAAAAAGTATTTGTCGGACGATTTTTTCTTTTCATGTGGCATATTTAGAGATTTTTTTCTAACATTTCAAATAAAACTTATTGTTTTATAACTGACTACATTAAACTCAGTACATAACCTCCTTAAAAATGTATAATATCCTCAATACGAACAACAATTATTGTCAATAACTGGTTGGTGTGAAGTTAGCCATAGATTTAAAAATTGATACTTAAAAAAACGCATTATTCATTTTTAAACAAAATAATTTGTAACCCTTCTAAATTATTTTGATCAAGTAATATCTTTTTCTTTTTTGATCTTATAAAAATCCGTGCAATTTTCATCAAAATTTATTTTGGTGATTAACATACCCTTCAAAGTATCCACTTTAAGCTGTGTCTTATCACTAGTCTAAAAACTGTTCATAATGCTAAATACTCGCTCGGTTGCAGCGTTAATGCCAGGAAGACAAAAGAAAAACTCTGGCAATTTTAAAACATTTGAACAAGGAATCTGATTCTTATTAAAATATGCAGTTATTTCCATCCATCGCTGAACTGGGCACGTCTTATTTTTTGACCATTTCAATGTTTTCTCTTCCGTGATATATTGTTTAAGGTAAACATATTCCTCATATATGTCAATTTCCAATAATTTATGGTTTGGTATAATTTTATTAATTAACAAAAAGGGGTGTTTCAACTTGACTCCAAGAAGGGATTTCATTTAATATGATCCAACTGTACGTTTCCATCTCCTGAAATATTTTTTTTGCCCATTTCTCCAAATAAGTAAAAGCAGTCTGATAAAATGAAACAAAGGCTTCACGTCTCCATTCTCTTCAGAGTTTTTTTTAAAGATTTATTGGAATAAAGATATCCTCTGTCTTGCTGAATATTGAATTTCAGAGGTTGCATTGAAGCAATTGCATCAAATAAAGACGCAGTTTGATTTTCAATTGTTGTAATAGCTTTATGAAATTTTGAAGCCTGAGTGTTAACAAAATGTATCCAAGCTTATGCCACTAGATTTTCAAAGAATTTTAAAATAAGCATAGGACACTTTTCTTGAGATTGAAAATAAGCCTTCAGTGGTAAAAACATTTGGTACCCTTTCAATGGCGGGAAGTAATACTAACCCTAGTATCACTGAAAAATCGGTTTCTACAAAGTTGTAAAAAAATTTCTTTCAATGTTTCTACTCTAACAGTATATATAAGACTTAAAGTATACCTAAGTATATCTTAGAAATAATCATTTCTATATCAACTGGAAAAATATCAGCTGCCGTTCTTATGGTGTTAGAGAGTGTCTTATAGTGTGTGAAAAATGCGCTGCACATCCGACTCCAATTAAATCATGGTTAAGATTTTTTTAAACGTTTCAGTTTAAAAAACATTATTTTTTTCACGTCTATCAATCAGCTCCTCCAAAGTTAGAATTCGTATTATCGGCACAAAGACCAATAACTTTTTCTTTAAATTATTTTCTTCAAGACAGGTATTTAAATAGTTGCTGATCGGATGTTTCACGAGGTAAGGATTTAAATTCTAAAATTTTTACTCCATAACTCCAATCTATAAATCTAACAAGTATTGGAAAAGGTTTGATTTCCTTGTGATTTGACGCATCATTTAAGGTTGAAACCAATGAATATTTTTCCAAGTCATTGTGCAAAGCTTTTAAAACGTAAGACCGTAAGGCATGAAAACATTTAGCATTATTGCTTCTGCCTTGGTTCGTGCAAATATAAATTTAGGCTCAAATGCCAGTTGAAGCAGCTTGGACGTATAATCCATAGACCTAAAGCTATGGCTGTGGCAAATAGTATGGCATGCAAAAGTACCTTCTACTGCAGCTAATTCTTCCTTATCACCCATTTTCTCCTGTTTGAAGAAATTCTTTAATGACGAGCTAGATGCAGCAGCAGAGTTTGACATTTTATGTTAATTACTGCTGATATGAAGTTTAATATCTGTACGTAAACCATGGCTTATTGAAAATTTTGAAGAACATGTATTGCACCGTACATCGGAATCGCTTATAGTCTTTTCAATGAACGGGTATTAAATGTACACTTTCTTTTTTTGGAACCCATTACTAAAAAAAGCAGTGGTAAAAATAAATTAATTAAAAATTAAATTAAAGTACAACTAAAGATAAAAATTGCAATTTTGCAAATAACTCCTCATAATCTGGAGGTTGTTAGTGAAGTTTAGTTATGTTTAAACGGCAACCGAAATAATTCTGGCCATTTGATGTAATTTCATAAAATTTTCTAAATGAAAAAAAATCATAAAATTTACTAAAATGATTCTCTTACTTACTATTTATATTTACTGTTTAAAACAATAAATTTTATTCTTATTGTTTTATACAGTGTACTACATTTGTCTTATTATTTTCTTCTTATTAGTTTAAAGTTCGAAGCAAACCATACCTAAAAATACAAACAGGGTATTGCAGAACAAGTGTTGTACATTGATACATAAACGTAGTTAGTCATATATATTTCTGCTGCCTAATGTAAGAGATACTGTCTTACCATATAACCCCCTTCTTTGCAGTTATTAAGCATTTTGAAGAACATAAAAGATACACCTTGTAAAATGAAACATCGCCCACCCTGTGCAAATTGATCGTTAAAGCAACCGTTGAATGAAGCACTTACTCTAATAGTAAAATTTTGATATAACTTCGCAAATTAGCTTATTCTATGAGTAATAAAAATATAAAAAAACTCTGACAATTTTTCAATGCGAATAATAATCCGTGAAAAAATCGAATATCTCCAGTTTTTCTGCCAATAGAAGCTAATGTAAAAAATAAATGGATTCGTAAATTTTGAAAAAGAGTAAACCTTTAATGCAACGAAGGCTTCTCTGATTCAATGCTTGCGACATAGTTTTCACTTTGAAATTTGGACGCACATCTTTAACTTTGGAACTTTAGACAACATTGTACATATTTAATGAAAATAGAACGTGGATACTTGTTCTTATTTGAATTTACACAGTACCGACTTCGGCCAAGTTAGACCATCATCAGCCATATTGGAATACCGAATTGTATTTGATGGCAAATACATTATATTTGCTAAACTTTTTTGATCTTTGGCGTTTTCTTAAATTTTACATCTGAGATTCTTTTAATGAACTCGGTCTATAAAGACACAAAACATAAATCACCACCCTAAATTTTACTATTTAAAGAAAGTTACGTTGAAGACTTGACGTTATAGTATTATTATACATTGCTACATTTCATAACTCCAAAAAATACCAAGTGCACTAATATTAAATCTGCACTTACTCTTTAATCTTGGAGGGCACCCACTGGAAATAAACGAAGTAATACACATAAAACTGACAGTATTAGTAAATTAAATACTAAACAATAGTTCAGAAAACAGTGCAGCACTGAACAAACTGTTCTGATTAGTAAGATTGTTAGCCAATATACAAGCACCATCAACTGATTTCTTCTACATGTGTTTACAGACTGAACACCACTCGATTCGTTATTAACCTCGGTAACTTTTTCCTGCATGTCCCTCTCATGACCATTCCAAAGGTACGAGTATTTACAGCAAAGGCAATTCGGCAATAAAATATTTTATAACATGCCATAAACAGCACATAATTCTATGTTCAATGTTTTATACTACTTTGTAGTTTGCTGGCTTCCTACACTTTTGAACAGGCTAAAGTCAATGTCGAAAGAAACTTTCAAATTAGAGATGCCCAAATTTCCCAAAATCGTCTTTGAAATGGGCCGTTCCGCAGTCGCCCTATTGCACGACAGAAAATATTTTTTTTTAATCAACTTCCGGGCCGAGTCGTCACATTTTTATTGATAATTTGGGCGCTTTACGGTGTGCCGATTTTGGCACTGAAAGAAAACTTCCAATAAAAGGTGCCCAACTTTGTCAAAATTAATTCCACTCATTTGGGAGTTGGTTACCCCCTACCAGGAGGGATGGGATAGATCTTCAAAATCAGTTGACTAGGATTCCCTACGCCTGTCGTTTATATTGTCATTTACATGTTCTACGAAGTAAGGCAAAGTAAGATGAATTATGATTTTACAACGGGTGATAAGAAAAAATATTATATAATCCGGTGGGAGTGTATAGTCAGTGTCAGCTAATCATTTACACTATAACATGCAACAACGAAAGAGAGATGACAAGTTGGGGTTTTTAGCGTAAACATAAAAAAAACTGTGTTTGGCAGTCATTCCCAACTAAACCAGGCCAAGCTTGTTTTCACGAACATTGTTTTGAAACTGAAACTCTTCGATCGTAGAAATTGGAATTTTTCTAAAGTTATCATTTTAAAGTTAGATGTGCCTGTAACAATATTATACTCTAGTAGACAGACATGTGTATGTCCAATTGATCCAGGTGAAAATGTCAATTTAAGTAATTGTTGGAACAGTTTACATACACGCATCCAAAAATCAAATATTATCTAAATGTGTGATGCTCACCTGTTTCAGCCCTCATATATCTAAAACATTATCCGGATGGATAAGATTGTAGAATACTGGTCAGCCAGCATAATGACAGCAATTTCGCCCTACCAGCCGTAGGCTATTGTGATAATTCATCTGAATAAGTTTCCGCTATTGCAGGGTTGGGCACACTAGGGGAAAGCAGCATACGTTGCGGAAGGGTACGATAGCAGTCGCTAGTTAATTTTAACTATTAGTTAGTACACAGATATGTTTTTCTGTTTATAGTTGCGTTAAAAATATATTTACTTTTTGTAAAAAAATCTTTAGAAGAGAGTGCTTCTTAGATATACGAAATTACGATGGATGATCAATAAATAAGGTTACAAAATCCCTATGTTTCACTGCAGATTTTGTAACCTTACTTTTTGATCGACCCTAGTATAAAAATAAATTGTCACATTAAGCCGACACGTTCACTGAAATAAAAAATTCGCCCAGTGTGTAGCAGACATTATTCAATAATAAAATCTAGAAAAATCCAAAGAAATTATTATTCAATAAGTTTATTCGGGAGATAATATCCGAAGATATATAAGAGATAATATCCGAAGTTGGTTATGAAAGCGGCCACCACTGACCTAGCTGAATGGATTTACCTGAAACCCAGCTGGTTGTTCAACACGGTGTATTCAAATTTTTTTCATAAACATACCTATGAGAACGCTGCAAAGATCATCATCTTGGCCAGAGCTACTTTTATTTATTTTGTGAGTCATTATACTTAAAACCCTAATAATACATTTGGGAGGATTCAAGTAGTGATGACAGCGATTTTTATTTTGTTAATTTTTCAACATAGTTTACAAAATTTACTGAATGATAGGTGGTAGCAAAGTCATAAGTGCGCTATATCTTTGAAATAGCTATACACGAGCACGTATCCCATATCTCCAGCGCTTGCGTGACGAACCCGTAGATGTTCCAGCCGATTGATGAACCGGCGGCCATTACCGTTTCCTCCAAAGTACGGGGGAGCAAGATGAACATATTTTTAATGCAGCCGGACCACGAATCGAGCTTGGTTCATCTTCCAAGATGAACTGTAGTCCAACACGCTTCCGTTGTTTTTCATTGTTTAGTAGTATTTATTCACATTAGGGGGCAAAGGTAACTGAAGGGAGGGGGGGGGGGCAACGAGATAGAAAAAACTTTGGTGTTTGGTTACTCACTAGTTAGGTGTTGGAATTTTTCGATGTCCACCATTGGTATCGCGAGAACTGTAAGAGATGCAAAGTGGGTTAATTTAGACCAAAGCTGTGCTATTTTATAATCTATAATTTCCTGTCCAGATGTGCAAGATATCTTGATTCGTCCCGGATTTATCCTGAAAATCGTAATTAAAAAAAGATATCTTCCATATCAATAATGCCCATTTAAAGAAAACTTAGCAATTTTATATTTTTGATCATGACAGATATCAGATAGAAAAAACCATTCTCTTCAAATGTACCAAACCATTCTTATGTAATCAGAATAGACCGATTTTTTTTAAATATTCGAATATTTGTAAAGCTAATGCATAAGGTCAAACTTACATATGCATATGCTTTGAAACTTAATTTGAAAGATATTGGTTTATTACTAGCAAGTACAGTATCATCTCTTTCGTGTTAACAAATTGTAAAATGTATACGGATGAAGAAAAGCAGGTCATTTACATTCGAAATGCTAGAAACTGTGTTTTGGCAACTATAAATTATGAAAATTTATAAATTTATATTATAATTTTAATTATATATAATAATTAATTAAATTTATAATATAAATTTATATTTCATATATTTATTATGAAATATTATAATATTAATATTTAAATTTATATAAATTATTTAATTTATAATTTCGGCCTTTTGAGGCCGAAAAGAGGCCTACGTGATCGCAGAATGTTCACCAGAAGCATAAATATCACTACAAATTTCAGGTAGTACAAAGTCTACATCCTTGTGATAATGATAGAAGATTGAAATTTTGCAACTTTTTTTTTTAATTTTTCAAGAAAAGCTACAACAGGATCCATATTTTTCAAGAAAAATGTTGTGGACTGAGGCGTTTATTCGGGGTTGTTAAATAAAAAAAATTTACACTATTATGCAAGAGAAGAACCCCCCCCCCATTTAATAAGTGAAACAAGACCTCAAGTTCGATTAGTTCTGTGCACGTTCGGGCCGAGTTGAATAAATTGTTTGATATGTCTAATGTGGAATTTAAATATTGGCACTTTCATAAATCTTGGAATCTTGGATTTTTCTACTATTGGCACAATTTACAATAGCTTAGGATGATAATGTCACTTGTAATTATTTTCCAAAAGTCTTATGCATTATCTTTGCAAATACAGTAGAATCTCGCTACCGTGAACAAAATAAAACAACGCACGTTCACGTTAGCGATTTATTTACGTAAACGGGGGTTAATCTAAAAACGTAAAATGAAATATTAATAG
>JAWQRJ010000975.1:0-17528 GCA_033557515.1 Diorygopyx duplodentatus
ATTCACACTTATACACTATAAGTTATATGAATTTGTATTAACACCGTATGCATTCAGCCGGTTATACTAGTATCCACCACCTGGTAAAGTCAAAACATATCAGTCCACTCTGAAAACTGAAGATTGACAATACATTGTTGAAAACAGTACCACACGTGACTGATACAGAAAATGTCAATCAGTTTCAATTAGTAAATGAAATAGACATTAAAGATGAACCATATTTTAATATATTATCCAATCAAAAAATGCTTGGCAAGCTTGAGGCAAGCATTTTTAATAAATTATTCAGTGGCGTAGCAACCGCATAGCAAGAGTCTGCAATGCCTCCGAGTGTGGGGGTCCTGGCTGTGGACAAGTAAAGTGAGAAAAATTATATAATATTAACAACACAGTCTAGTTAGATAATATTGTTATAAATAGGAGAATCTTCATAATTACTGACAGCCAAGCTGCCCTAAAGGCGCTCAATATTTGTGAACTGAGCTCTGGAATTGTTCTGGAGTGCATTTGCAGACTACAAGCACTTGAGGAAAAAATACTTTAAATCTGGTGTGGGGGAAAAGCAGATGTTCTTACAAAGCAGGGATGCCGTCAGCAATTCTTTGGATCAGAACCGGCACTCTCCATCTCCTACAAAAGAGGAAGAGACGAGATTAAAAATATCCTAAAACACTGGCACAGAACGTACTGGAGGGAATCTCCGGGACAAGAAACGGCAAAGACCTCCCTGGGCAAGCCGTCAGAAACAATGGCTGACTCCACACTCAAGATGAGTAAACAGGATGTCAGATTATGAGCAGGACTAAGTACAGGATACTGTTCCATCGATAAACATCTCTACAGGCTGGGTCTAGCAATGGCACCAAGGTGTAGGGGATGTGGAGAAGAGGAAGAGACCTCGGTCCACGTGATATGCTATTGTGAGGCTTTTGTGTGCACAGTAGGAAAAACCTTCTAGGGACGGAGAAACTGACCTTAGAACAGTTAAAAACAGCTTAACCAAGGAAAATTCTGATTTTTTTTAAATGAATAGAACTTCTATAGGTGAGCATGATAGCTAGAGTGTACAATAGGCCGAGAGGTCCCAGTGCAGGAACCCTTCTTTTTGCAACCACCTCTGAGTACAATAATAATAATAAATAGAGAATTGAAAGGCTTTTCAAATGGGGAGATACTTGAACTTCCCTCCTATTTAACATTTTCATCGCAGGGGTTGAAAGTTACCATAGCAGGGTCAATTAATATTAACAGAATTTGACAGGGTGGCCCCTTTTAATTGGAATGTACTACAAAATATGCCTGTATCTTTTTTTTGTTCGTTACAGTTATATATTGTTAACACTTTAAAGACCGGTCCCGCACTAGCGTGGAAATTCAATCCAACCCCGAAGGACTGGTCCTGTGCTAGCTCGGATTTATGAATAGTCGAACTCAATGCAAACTATTGGGTAAAATAAAAGATGTGTTTATTTGGATATACAGTTCATTCCACTCAAAGAGGTTGTTGTAATGCTACTGATCGATTTTCATTTTCTGAGTTTTTATCACTTTATTTCTCTATTACCCTCTTCTGGTAATTTCTCTAGTACCCGTACAACCTTTGGATGGTGCAGTCAGAATTTTCAGATGGGATTCGGAGTTTTTGTTTATTTCAATGAGATAGGAGTGATAGTGAAGACGATGGTAACCTGCGATAGAGGTTCTGATGTAATAACGAGAATCTAGAGGTCCTCAGGCTATATACAGGTGGTTTAGAGTGATTCTGAAGATGATTGTGACGAGGATGTTGATATGGTTTAGTCAGACATCGACACTCCACGAAACAATCAGAGCTTTTCTGGGATAAGTTGGTAGTTATTGATTTTCCTAGATTCACACTTTTTTTGGCCTTCAACAACAATGAAGAAATTGGCGAAAATCCTGGACTAGATTGGTTCAATTAGTTCAATTCTTGATCGACTATTTTACAGAAAAATTTCGGACCATTTACACTCCAAAACAAAATCTTTCTTTAGATGAAGCAATGCTTTCGTGGAAAGGAAGACTACTTTTCAAAACTTACAGTCCAAGGAAAATTGTAAAATATGGAATCCTTTGAAGAATGGTGTGCGAATCTGTTACTGCTTATATATCAAATTTTAAAATATATTGTGGAGTTTCATCAAAACTAGAGGATACTGTTACGTCTCTTTTGAGTCCTCTTCATAGGGACAATTTTTGTAACTTTTTATGACTAAAAGTAAGAATGATATCTCCAATCCACAATAGTAATATCGCGACTACATTTAAAAAGAGCTGAACTACTGGGGAATTTTTGCAAAAACCAAACTGCAAGATCGACTATAATCGGCATTTTATAAGTTCTGAAAGTTGCAAATTGCAAATGCCAATTGATTCATAAATAAAAAAGTTATGATCAGTTTAGTAAATTTTCAGACAGCTACAATTTTTAGAAATCCTATTAGAAACCAATTTGATAATTTTGTTGACAGCTGTAAGGTGAATGGAACAGTTGATGAGATGTTGAAGGCTTTTCGTGGCCGGTGCAAGTTTAGGCAATACATTGCAAACCAGCAAAATACAGCATTAAAATTTATGCTTTAGTTAATTCAAGAACTGTTTATGTCCTCTCGAAATTTACGCTGGAACACAGCCTGAAGGCCCATCTGCGCATGCAAACCGGCAAAATACAGCATTAAAATTTATGCCTTAGTTGATTCAAGAACTTTTTATACCATCTCGAAATTTACGCCGAAACACAGCCTGACGGTCCATATGCCCAGAATATAATAATAATGACGACGGTTATTGGCAGTTTGCGAAAGAATAAAAGGGAAATACCTTTGGAACTGCTAATTATCCAACACCGACCAGTTTCTAGTAGTATGTTTGCTGGTTCTAGAAACAACACACTAGTGTCACATATGTTCCTAGATAAGGAAAAAATGTGATTCTTTTGTCTTCCATGCATGATGACGGTGAAAGTACTGGAAATCAAACCAAGCCCGAAATAATTACATTTTATAACTTGACAAAAAGGGGGTGGATGTTGTCGATGAAATGAAAACTTTATTTATTGTAAAACGTTGTTGTAGGCTTTTGCGGCCGGTGTTCATACTGTTTGGCTTTCCGGTGATCGTCGCGTCAGTGAAGAAACTCTCCGTTGACATTTCGCCGTTCATTACAGACGGCATCATCAGAACTAACTGATGATGCAGTCATATAATCAGTTAGTTCTGATGCTGCCGACTGTAATGAGCGGCGAATGGTCAACGGAGACTTTCTTCACCGATGCGGTGATCACCAGAAAGCCAAAAATATGTTTATTGTACTTTTTTTTATAATACTCAGTGTCAAGGATTAGTTGCACTTACTATTTTTATTTCTCTATGATGAATCGCGATGTCAACAGTTATATACAAAGCTAACAACGGTGTTATGCAAGACAGACGTATATGCTTGAAGAAACTCACATTATTTTTTATGAAATCTTATGACTTTACCTTTGAGTCTTCGTAATTCAATAGCAAATATTGTAAAAATAGAATAACCCAGCACAACCAGAAAGCAACAAAACAAGAAAGCAACAAAACAAAATTGTGTTGTGCCATTTTTATCAATGACCAATAGGCCCAGAGCACAGCTTATACACTTGTGCAATATGCCTGAATGGAAATGTGACGATTATTGAAAATGTTTTCAATCTTTCACTTAATTGCACTTAGTTTTGCACTTAATCATATGGTCGACAGTCTCCTCTATTGCTCCACACAATCTACACTCCTTGTCCTTCCCGTATCCAGTACTTGTTCCCACTTTCCTCATTTCCACATCAAAATCTTGGTATGGTTTTTGCGTTGCCTCTTCCTCCTTTATCCTTCAAATACTGCGGTAAATAGTTAGTTGCTATTCTATGATAATTTTTATTGTACCTGAAGTTCTTTATCTTTTCTCCTTGTTCCTGTTTTTGAACATCCCATCTGTTTTGGTCACCATTCTTCGCATTGTCTATCCTTCCTCTCGTCTCCTTTCGATTTCCTCGGGGCTATGTCTGTTTCTTTGGTAATATCTTGTTCTGCTCACCTGGTCTTGGTGCCCCTTTTTAATTCTCTCTAACATGCCATTAATATTTAATGTTTAGCTCTAAGTTTCTCCTCATATTTCATTGCCCGTCCTCCAGCGTTCTTTTTGTTTCTTCCAAAACTATATACTTTGGTGTACTTCTCTCCAAACCTAAAATCCACATTAAATATTTTATTTGTAAGTCTTGCATCTTCTGATTTTCTTCCCAACCCCATACCTTTCCTCCATATCATTACACTTCTAACTAGAATGTCAAACACCGTAGTTCTTTTTCTAAAATCGTCCCGGAATATTCTGTGCCATATTCCCCATATCTGAGGCATTATTGCTGTTGCCTTCTTTGCCCTTTCTTGCACATGTGCTTCAAAGCCACTGGTTCTTTTCATTGTAAATACCAAATATTTGAATTCCTTTACCTCCTCCAGAACTGTGTTGGCCCATTCCCATTCTATATTCTTTCTCCTACCACCCTTTCCAAACACCATATTTTTTTGTTTTTCCGCATTGAGCTCTAGTTTCTTCCTCTTTAAGTACTTTTCGATATTCTTAATAATTTCCCTTAATTCTTGTCGATTTTTTGCCAGCGAAACTATATGATCTGCATACGCCACTGGCCAGAACTTTTCATTTCCCATAACTACTCCACCTCTCTCCAGTACTTGCACTAGATCCGCAAGATATATAGAGAATAACTTTTGCTACATATCCAAAGATACATAGCAAATAACTTTAGACTTAAGAGACGTCCTTGCCTTAACCCTGATTTCTGCCACAGACATTTTCTGTCTATTGTATCGAAAGCCGCCTTCAGGTCCACGAAAGCGCATAAATTTTTCCTCCACTCGTCTTCAGTTCTTTGTCAATTATTCTGTTAAGTACATATACTTTATCCATCGATCCTCTTCTCTCTCTACATCCCATCTGCATATCCGAAAGAATTTGTTTTTTCTGTATCTCATGCTTTAGCTTTTCGCTCTATAGTTCTTTACTTCCTTTTTGTTCCCCTTTTTAATTGTCGGTGTTATTATTCTCTTTCTCCACTCATCCAAGAACCTGCCTCCCCTCTATATTCCGGTCAAGATCTTTGTCAAGCTTTCTATCACGTCCTTCATACCTACACTACACTAAAGTGGACATGAGAAATCTCTGGAAATTATTTTTATCTTTCAGATTATACCACGAGGATGCACTGTTGCTAGGATTGCTGTGCTTATATAATACTTCGAAATGGCAAAGTAAAGTTGGTTCTTACCAGAACTAACAACGATTATTTTTTAGGTGTGTCCGTCTACAAATTAGACCGATCTCCATCTGCGAACAAAGTACAATCTCCATGGGCTGTCAAGAAGATTTCAAAGCACACAATTAGCAAAATTGTCACCCAACGCCTCTGCGACGAAGCCTCAATTTTAAAACGGTTAAACCATCCGAACATTGTCGGTTTTAGAGCATTCACTCGAGACTGTAATGGAAAAATTTGTCTGGCTATGGAAGCTTGTTCCACTTGTTTAGGAGACTTAATAGAAGCGAGATTCGAGAATGATCTCGGAGCCTTTGAAGCAAAGAACATTTTAAAAGTTGCTGCAGACATGGCTGATGCTTTAAACTATTTACACAAGGAGGCACTTATCTTACATTGCGATATTAAATCCTACAACATACTTGTTCAAGGTGACTTTGAAATTTGTAAGCTCTGCGACTTTGGAATTTCAAAAGCTATGAGCTGCAATGGGGAAATTGAGTCAAAAACGTCAACAAAAAATAACCAATATGGCTCCTTATGTTGGCTGGCACCCGAAACGATAAAACATAATATTGTAACTGACAAATGTGACATCTATGCGTACGGACTGGTAATTTGGGAAATGTTATCGCTAGTGCCTCCTCCTGTGCAACAAGAAAGCTCCGTTTTAGATGATTCAGAGATAAATGCTGACTATGATAGCAGCTGTTGTGATACCTCTGACATTTCTGAGTCTGATGAGAGTATAATAAGTACCAGGAAGATTGGAAGTAGGCCAGAACTTCCTCCAGAAGTATTTACAGATGACTATAACTATGTGCTGGAATTGTTTCATTGTTGTACAGAAGAAGAAGCCAAACTTCGACCAAAAGCTAGTGATCTCATATTGATAACGAAAAAAATGCAAGAATTCTTTTGCAATAAATAAGTAAGTTTCTATATTCTGATTATATTAAATGTACCCATATTTTTGTATTATTCTTTATATTACTAACATAATTAGCAGTAATATACATTAATCTAATAATAAATCACTTGTTATTTATTGAAGATGCCTATACTGATAGAGAAGTACCAAGAGAGAATATAGAAGGTACCAATTGTGATGTATTTTATAGAAATTTGAAACAAATGATACAAAAATGCATAACACCAAAATATGATTGCATAATATATATTTATTTAATTATATTTATTTTGATTTAACTTTTTGAAGATATCTAAAGTCTACATTCTCAATGTTTTTGTTTCAAGAAAGTAGACGTAGCTCAAGAGACAACAGTTCTTGAATTTTCTTTCACCTCTAGTGCTTAACTAGAGGTGAAAGAAAATTTAAGAAAAACTGTAATGCAAAAAAACTATAATTTATGAAAGGAATATAATTATCAAAGAACACTTGATTATCAAATTATTTTATTTATTTAAATATCATTACAAGCAGAATAATTACAAATACAATTCCCACTGTAATCAATATAATTTTTAACTGAAAAAAAAATGAAATTTAAAAGTGGTGACTTCATTAACTATAGGTATTACTGCTATTTACCTTACTTGTCTTCTTTTTCTTCTTCTTTGCACTTTCTAAATCATTAGTAGCCATTTCGACGGCCCTACTTGAGATGGCTGCATGATACTCGGCTCTGTTTACCGATTCTTGCTAAAATTAATTAATTGATTGAAGTACATAATTCTGTGGGGTAGATTACCTGTTGGTCAACCAAAATGGCAATTTGAATAAATAAATCCTTAACTTCTGTGAGCTGTTGTTCTATTTGTAATAAAATTCCATGGCGCTCTTCGACATCTCTCAGTTGTTCTTCAGCTACTCGTTTCTCCGTGAAATACTACAAACATACTTGAGCTCAACTCATTTATTAACAATTTTTCTAAATTTAACAACCAAAGAGAACTTGCTGAATAAAAGTGTGTGTAAAGTTGATCAGACCACAGCATTTTTTACTTACGTCTCCAATAAATAACTGTTCTTGCTCTCCACTAGTGAGTGGTTGTGTCTCATCGTATTCTTCCCCATGCACAGTTTTCTGTATGCCCAATTTAAACCTTTCCAATGTCGTTTCGTAAAGCTTCATTGCTTGCATGTAAGAGTCAAGGGCAAATTTGAAGCCTTCTCTTAAGCTTGTGTATTGCATAAATTTCATTTTGTTATTTGCAGTCGGCACCCTTTCCACATCTTCTTTATCTATATGCAATCCTTTAAGCGTTTGACTAGTCTTTTGAATGATTTTGTCGGTTTCTTTTGATACTGCCTTCACACCATTCTGCAGCTCTACATAATATGAATAATAAATTTATATGATTTTATGTTACTTTTTCGAACACCGTATTCTTCGCAAAACTAAGCTCAAAAGGTGTCAGTGTTATTTTAATAAAGAATTATTATTTGGAAAGCACTTTCAATAAGGGTTCTTATATAGAATAAGGAAACTTATATATAATATCTTTTTAACTGTTAACACAACAAAAAAATAAATATATCCATCGTATTCTATGTCAAAAACTAGTTTAAGAATATTTTGTCAGATTCCCAAAATTATAAATAACAATGCAGCTAGAGCACATTCAAGAAATTGGCAAAATTGAAATTTTCATGGATATCTTGATAACTGTTAGATATATCGACATGCGGGTTTCGCCAATGAATTTAGTTTTAAAAGAGAGCTTCAGATACATCAGATTTGAGTTATCTAGCACAAAAACACAAGTTCCGCATAACGCTGGTGTTTGCTTGGTTATCTATATTTTGTTTAGACCATTTACGCATCGCAATATTGATGCTAATATTGATAAAGGTAAACACAAATTTGTTAAAACAAATGCGCGAAATAATACTAGCGAACCATACTTAACTCTAATAATGCGTTACCTTCGAATTTATAACATCTATTGTCTTTCAAAAACGCTTGGATTGTTTCCGCATTTTCGTTTATTTTCTCGAAATTCTGCCGTAGAACGTCGCATTCCTTGAGAAAATTTTTCATTTCCTTGTCCGGCCTTTCCTTTTTGCCTCTTTTGCTTTCTTTTTCTTCGTCTTCATAGTTGACCTAAGCAAACATCATCCACAACATTAACCTACAGTAATTTGTTACCTGGAAGTTACCTATACCTGCAATTCTTTCAGACGATCGCGGACAGGCATGATTGTGTCTGTTATCAGTGAATTTGTTATTACGTCGCTTTAGGTGTGCAACTTATCACATTTATTAATATTTACTTTTACCTTCGTTCGTTAGAATTCGTTATCGTATACGCATTATTCAGTATTATATTTGTTAGATTATATATGGTGCCGCATACAAATCTTGTTTTCGGAAATTTCAAAATACTTGAAAATTAGCGCGTGTGCACAGTAATATTATAAGAATGCAACTGCTATAATTTAAACTCGATTACTCATTGGGGAATGTATTTATTGTGTGTAGTCACCTGCGGGAAAGGTAGCAACAAATTACGACTATTGACAAAAATGTTGGAAAGTGTCGTCATTACACCAATGATGCATAATTGGTGGCCGATACATTACCTTTATGTGCAACTACGTCTACTTACAATATGACTCAGAGTTGTAGAATATGTCGTAACTATTTTTGACACAAATGTTTTATATTAACAAAAATTATGACGGCCTAGAATAGGAAGGAACTATGTATCATTAGAATGGAGAAATTCGTATATACTTTACACAAAGTTTACATCGAGTAGGATATTAAGACTGCTAGGACTGCTATATTTAGTACTACACTAAAAATAGGGCGTCTTTCACCCCTTGTTGCCAACGTAGCAAAAACCTCCCCTTAGGTACAATAATACCTAATAGAATACGGAATTCCATAATAAATCTGAGTTACATATAGAAATTGATGATTGAAAAACACATATACTTAGATTACATATACTTATATATTTAGATTTTCTCTATCTAAATTGAATTGTCTTCGAAATATTGACGTTTAAATATTGATAAAATTCCACTTTTACAAGGTCTTCGTAATTAGTTCTACCTAATATTTTTAGAGATAATTCAATGTAGATATAGGATATTCTGTATGAAATATTCCTAGAAATGTCCATCCATATTATTAAGGGTTCAAGTGTTGCAGACGACTTTCTAAGAGCGATGTAATCGAATATTATGGAAAAGGCAACATGTTTAATTTTTGATTCAGAAGTAAGCAAAGAGTTTTGGGGAGAAGCCGTTCGAACATCGATATATTTGATAAACAGAATTGAAACAACAGAACCCAGAAAACACTGGTCGAAGTGTGGTATAATCAAAAACCAAACATAAACAACATTAGACGTTTTGGTTGTAAAGCGTACGTAAGGTTGTTATTCTTGAGGAAATCAACATAAAAGATCACCCAAACATAATCATTGGAAACGAACAGAATCTGAATGATCTCGGAAGAAAATAAGAAAAGTGTCTCAAATAAAGAAAGATTTTCTGAAGAAAACCTAGCAAAGGAAACTGTGGCCGTGCCAAAAAGGAAAAGCTCAAAAATAGAAGATTACCAAAACATCTGAAACAAAAGTGATTATAATCTTTATAATGCCAGTTTATATGCAGAACATTTTTCTCGAAGATACCAAAAAGTTATAGTGAGGCAACTGCATAAAATAGTGTGGATTGAAGGAAGCAATTGAAGAGGAGCCACTGAGAATGAGGAGATCACTGAGTTTAAGTGGATATTTCGTGTGAAAGAGGTGAACGGGAGTGTTAAAAAGAAGTTTCGTTTATTTGCAACAGTGTTCGTCCTCTGAAGAAATGTACACTCCGGTAGCAAGAATGGTCACTCTATAAGGGTACTTTTAGCATTATTTTTAGAATATTATTTGCATATTCAACAGCTTGATGTGAAATCGGCTTTTCTTAACGGATTACTGAACCAGAAGGCCTAGAATGTACGAATCCAAATTTAGTATGTAAAATCAAGAATGCACTTCACCGCCTTAGACAGTCGCTAAAATGTTGGTATTCGCTGTTCAATAATACCTTATTGAATATGGGCTTTCAACGATCTAAAAAGGATCCGTATTTGTACTGTACTAATATAACATTCTTATGAATTGTTGACGATGTTATCATTTTCTCAAAAAGTATTGAAGACTTTTGTAAACTCCAACTTATCAGAAGCTTTTAAAATGAAAGAGTTTCAAAGTGAAAGCATACTATTTTTAGGCTTAGAAATAAGAAAAACGAACGATGCAACCGAAGTTACAATTAAATAGCAAGAATGGTCAAATTAAAAAAATTACCAATATAAGGAATTAGTTGGCTGTTTAATGTACAATCGAATTCATAAAAAACTAGTACAGCAAAATTTTGTTGGATTAAATTGGGCTATAGGAAAATGTCAACTAGAAACGTCTGTCATTATGACAATTTGAATTATTCCCGCGTCAAGTTTTGATTTTAATAATCAGGTTATCTACATGACATGTTGGACATTAGTAACCAGTTAACTTAAGTACGTAGAAACGTTATACTATACTATACAAGTTGACAACTATGACGTTTCGCTGTACTAGTTTTTTATGAATTCGATTGTACATAATGTTAGGATGAAGAGCAGATCTGTGCTATTCAATTTCTTATTTTAGTAAATTTCAAAGTTGTTTTGGATCTGAACATTGGAATCATTCAAAGCTAGTTCTGAGATATTTGAAGCATACAGAAAACTATGGTTTAAGATTTAAAAGGGGTAATGATTCCAGGATTCAATTACATACTTATGCAATTATTCAGACTTTGCAAATAATTTTGGCATCTTTACTTAGGACTGTGTAAATTAGGGCAGGATTGCATTGAGATATACAGAATGTCTGCCGTAGACCGTCCATTAGAAATATATAGGTAACGAATAAAGCTAGAAGTCCGAACATTTGGATTTGAATATTGGATTTGTATTTGAATGGAACTAAAAGATAAAAATATTTTCAATAAGCTGGCGGTTCCAGTTATACCGGAAGTTGACAACAGCTTTTATTTTAATTTTTTTCTTAATCTACACTCAATTTTCAACAACTTTCGTAATAAGTTTGCCAGGCCTAAACTCAATCGTTATCGAAATATTAATTTTTTTCGCAAAAATTATGCAACCGCAGCAACATTTAGAAAAATCGAATTTTCATAATAAGACTTACGCGATAATATTCATACTTCGTTAACCATTAGATGAGAAATCGAACTTTTCAGAAATACACCCGGCGAGACATTCTTACATGCATTCCTTACAAAATTGAATTTTGAAATGAGAAAAACTGAGTGACTTTTTTTGTAACCTTCTGAATTTTGTTCTATTAAGCGGCGGCAAATTCGGATATTTTTCATTAAATGTCCTGCACGTTCTACTTATTATTTGTTGGTATTGACCATGAGTAATAAATAAATTCATAATATCGACGTTAGATTAATTATTAGTTGTCATTTTAGAACACAGTAAGGACTTGTCAACATTGTCAAGAACTAAACATGTGAAATATCTTGATAACTCGATTTCCAAATGATACCTGCACTAATTTTTCACCGTAAACATGAAATCAACCAACCTAAGTTACATAAACGTCAAAATTGATAACTAATTTGCAGGCAACCCAATTTACAACAAATGAATGTATTGTCAAAATGATCGCTTTTGCAGCAAGAGCTCGAAAAACCTTAAATAATCGGAAAGGGATACATTTTAGGTATAGGGAAACTCAATAGTGTTTAACGAGGATTTTAATTCTACATTCGATAAGGCAAAAATATTTAGTAAATGCCATTTAAAAAAAAATCACTTTTGTCATTTTAAGTTTTCCTATTTCAAAATTCAGTTTTATAAAGAATGTTTGTAAGAATGTCCCACCGGGTATATTTCCGAAAAATTTGATGTCTAAACTAATGGTTAATGAAGTATGAACATTAGCGCACAAGTCTAATTATGAAAATTCGATTTTTCAAAATATTGCAGCGGTTGCATAATTTTTGCGAAAAAAATCTATGTAAGTTTAGGTCTGACAAACTTATTGCAAAATTCTTCACAAGAATTGGAAAAATTGCACTTCACTTGTAATATTGCTTTCGAAACTTTGAAAGCAATATTACAAGTGAAGTGCAATTTTTCCAATTCTTGTGATGAATTTTGCAATAATATATCAAAAAATAAGTCCATTTGCGTTTTCTCGGTGGTCCAAATTTTATTCACTTCTGGAAAAATGCGTTCCGTTGAACCATTTGTCCCTGGCAAGCATAATGCAAATTCAATCACTTTCTTAATATTTTTAAATGGTACGTTGTTGTTCTCAAAGTCATTAAATATTAAATATTTCTATCCATATTTTATCAGTTGGTACTTTATATTCATCGTAAGAGTTTGTTTTTGTAGTATCAGCATATTTTTTTACGTACGATATCTCATCGAAGAGTTCTCTTTCTTCTTTATCAGCATCAAGTAAATCTACTTTGTTACAAAATTTTGAAACGTATTCAATATTATCACTTTCAATATTTGTTACAATATCATGGAATAACGCAGCTTGATTATGCATAAAATACAGCCATTCTTCTGAACTATCTTCTTCTTCAAAAAAATTTCAAAACACATGGACAATTATCAGTTGACATAAAATCTGACCTTAAAGGAGCATAAAGTCATAGGAGCATTAATGCTGACCATCTAGTTTTGCTGTATCCTAGCAAACGCATATATTCCACATCTGCAGCCTCATAAGGGTCTTTCAATAACTCCACCCTTATTGTGAATATATAGAAATGACTATATACTTTAATTAGGAGTATAATGCCTTCAATGTCAATAGGAAGTTGATCTGCTGCTGACTAAATAGTATTTTGCACCAAATGTGCATCACATCCTACACTAATAATTGGCTTTTGAAGATGGTTCTTTAATTTATAGTAACCATTATTTGTTCCTTTTCTAAGAAGCCCACCAAAATTTGCATTGTCAGCACAAACTGCTGCGACTTTACTAGCTAAATTATTTTTTTTTCCAAATTTCATTTGAATTTGCAATTATTTCAGAATTTTCCCCTGGAAGTGATACAAAATCTAAAAATTTTATTCACACCAAATAGAAGAATCAGTGGATTTGTATTACTGTAATAACCCTAAAAACTTTTAATGTTGGGCACACTCTCCGATGTGGGACACATTGGGGGACAGTTTTTAATGTCAGACAAACAATTCAAATGTGGGACAGTCCCACCTAATGCGGGAAGTCTGGTCACTTTAGTTTTGCATCAATGGACAAGGTGTTCAATTTTCTTTGTTGAGTTGGTAGTTAATTTTATTTATGAATACGATTGTCATTTTTAAATACGGAAAACACAAGGCAAATAATGTTACTTGCCATATTGGGCACTGCCAGTGCCGTGGAAAGAAAATCCGGGTCCGGGGGAAAGGGAAATGAAATGCATCGTCCTCTCCCTTCGCCATTTCGCGAAGGGTTTAATTCGCAAATTAGGGAAATTACACTTTCAGAACTAGTAATGGTTCGTGTACTTAGGTGGTACTTACAATACATTCTTGAGTTTCAAATTTTATTTACACATCTTGTTTTGCAAATTGGTAGGTATACATAATCATATTTTTTATACAAGAAACTATTGTAATTAACAAATTGTACCTACATATCATATAAATCGGTTAGTTTGATGGTGTGGTTGTGGTATAAGGTAGTGGAAATACTTACTCTTTCACAGAAGCATTGACCTGGTAAGCAATTTGTTGTCGTCATAACAATACGTCGTTATCTCTAATTTATCTCCTATTTATTTATTCAATTTATATTAATGCGATATGAGTAACCAAATAGAGAAACTGATGCGGTTGTTTGATGGAGTACATCGTTTCAACTACTATTCCACAAAACTAGTAGAGTACGTTAAGTATTATTATTATACGTACTGCACTCGTTTTTAGTGCAACTTACAATAACCAAGCAGTTACACATTTAAACAGTTAATGAGCATAAAACATTTGAGAAATTTTAATGAGATACTAGTGACGGTTTCTTTTTTTTTAAATTGTTATTACCATTATTATTTTCATGCTATTGATCGAACTGTAACGAACTAATGATTGCGCCAATTTTCTGCTTAAATCAACTACAGCAGTTTTATATACTACATTTCTTACAGTATAAAATTGATTATTTTGACTATGGCTAAATATTAAAGACAATTAGTAGACATACATAAAGTATTGCACAAGTGTATTTTCACGAAAATTCTACACTATGTGATCAATATGCAAATTGAATTCCAAAATCTTTCACCGAATCCACACGTTTAATATCTTCCCCATCAAAGCTATAAGTAAAGTTATACGGATAACGTTTTCAAGTGTCTGAATGTGTAGGGAAACTGGTGGATTGTCGAGAGTGTTGTTGTGACATGGCAGAAGTTAATATAATTGCGGTATACTTCCGACTAATAATTGAGGTTCGTTTGTACTGGCATAGGCTTGAGGAGAAAAGACTGAACATATGAAGAAACTGGTAGATGATGGCCATGAGGATGGTTGTGACGTGGCAGACATACTAGATGATGGTTGCTGCAGTTCTATTAATTCCAGCTCACCAACAATGCGACAAATTTCCATTTTAGCTCTTATTTTTGAAGTGCTTCTGAAACAAGTGATAACGGGGATCTTTCTCTATTTAAATTTTCGTCCATGCAAAAAGGGCCTAAATTATCCTACGACCTATAATGCCAGCCCAAACATTAATTTTTTGTGGGTACTGTGGGTACCAATATCTGCAATTATGGCGATTAACAGTTCCATTTAAAGAAAAACTCGATTCGTCTGAATACATGATCTGATACAAGAAGTCTTGATTTGCATTATAGATTTCCATCATGGTCTTGCAGAACGGTAAACGCCTGTCAAAATCGTCATCCGATAGCTCCTGAACCAAAGTGACTTTATAAGGATGAAATTTTTCCACCTTCAGAAGGCGATCATTGGACATGTGTAACGTATTATCTTGACCAATTTTTCTAGTTGAAAGGTGGAGGTCAAAATCTTTGTTATTTTTGTTTTTATTCTTACACAATCATTGTTGTTCATCAATTGATTTTCATCAATTTTCTTGTTTACATTTACATATTCTTTAATATCTAAATCAATTAATTTTACCTTATTTACTCTTTCTATCAGTCTATCTAATTGTTTTTCAATGGCTAAATTATCTTCATCACTCATTGGAACTGTATTGACTAAGCTTAGAGTTATTATCTCTGCTTTATTAACTAAATTCATATTATTTTTAAAGTCAACCACCTGGTTGTAGTCTGAAGTTGTGTGCAATGCGGCGGGAACGGATGATATTTAAAATAGATGTTAATAAATTACGGGAAAAAAAAGATTGCAGAAGGATTTGATGAAATAAAAGGCAAGAATAATATTAATAAAGCAGTATATTGAGAAATAGTTAACAAAGATAAAAAATACATAACTAGAAATTTATTGTGTAGAAAATCTGAATGGTAAAATAGTTCTAAGTGCAATATCCGATTGGTATGAAAACATTAAAATTTCAAAAATATAAACATCGTATACAAGATTTATTAAATGGCAAGTTATATACAGTTCATATCATCTTCAACGTTTATGCATTAGAGCCCAGATGTAAAGTTTCAAAATTGAACATATGAGGCATTTCTACTTCTCCTGTAACTTACAACAGTTATAATCTTAACGGCGAAATTTTTCAATAGATACTTATAATATCAGAGCAACAATAACTGTAATAGATAAATACGCTACTATGAGAAGTAATCTGAAGAATGACAAAGTAAGATTGGTAGAAAACTGTTTCACTATTCAAAATTTGTTAGTTTAAATTCTTCTCTGGAATAGTGCGGACTATAATTTTTGAAATAGCTGTCTAACGTTCTAAAGCAGGAATAAAAAATTCTGCCTTACTAAATTAAGGCTTAAACAGAAAACTGAGAAATACGTGTTTTTGCAGTTGTACTTTGTAAGAGACACCGGGTTTCAGTTACCTCCGGGCAATATTCACAATAAAACATGATGCAGTAAAAATTCATTTTAATAGCCCGAAGCATTTGACTGGAGTAAAATATAGTAAGGAAAATCAATTAATAACGTCGTTTCTACCAGAAACAAATTCACCTGATGTTGATGATGTAAAAACAGCTATCATAGAATTATCACAAATTTACCACGGCTTAAAACATAATCACAGTTATTGCAGCATTGACTGTGGAATGAAAATCAATTCGTTATTATATTTCGATTCCACAATTAAAAAAAGATTCATTGTGGCAGAACAAAGGCCGAAGCAATTGTTTGAACATACAGCTTGTCATTTGTGTGCTTGAGTGTGTGCGATGTCAAGTGATACTTGCAATGGCTTGAATATTCTCATTGTCAGCACGTGTACTATTTTTCATTTGTGTAGCCGTGACTGACTGTGTCTTATCATGCTGGATTTATACATGGTTGAAAATTCGCATTGCGAACACTTGTACTGTTTATAGTTTGTGTGGCTGAAATTATGTCTTATCATGTTGTTTTTGTGCACAGTTGAATATTTGCATTGTGAACACTTGTACTCATCATTTGTGTGCTTGAGTGCATGCCATGCCAAGCTCTCTTTATATTTGGTTGAAAATTTGCATTGTGAACACTTGTATTATTTCTCATTTGTATGCTTGAGTGTATGCAATGCCAAGTTATGTTTGTAGTGGGTTGAATAATCGCATTGCGAACACTTCTACAGTTTCTCATTTGTGTGGCATAGATTGTGTCTTATCATGTTGCTTTTATACACAGTTGAATATTCGCAATGTAAACACTTGTACTAATCATTCGTGTGCTTGAGTGCGTGCGATGTCAAGGTATGTTTATATTTAGTTGAAAATTCGCATTGTGAACACTGGTACTGTTTGTGATTTGTGTGCTTCAGAGTGTGTGTTACCAAGTGATGTTTGTACTTGGTTGAAAATTCGCATTGTGAACACTTGTACTGTTTGTGATTTGTGTGCTTCAGAGTGTGTGTTACTAAGCGATGTTTGTATTTGGTTGAAAATTTGCATTGTGAACACTTGTACTGTTTGTGTTTTGTGTGCTTCAGAGTGTGTGTTACCAAGTGATATTTGTAATTGGTGGAATATTCGCATTGTGAACACTGGTACTGTTTGCGACTTG
>JAWQRJ010000976.1:0-17524 GCA_033557515.1 Diorygopyx duplodentatus
CGCTTAATGGAGTCCTCACCGATTTGCTTTCGTGAAACCACAAAACGCACATCGCTTTTTTCTTCACGTCAGCCATTTTGACATTGGAATGTGGGTTATTCCAGTGTCAAAATGGCTGCAGTGAAGGAAGAGTTGCTGGTCGACCATCAGTTTTTGCTTCACGTCACCCATTTTTACACTAGAATGTGGATTATCTTCCACTGCAGCAGAATCCTCCCGCAGACACGGCGCGCCACCTAATCGGAGGGCGGTTTGTTTTAAAACGAACTGTTTAAACCTCTCTTTTGTTTTTGTTTTATGGACCTCCGAAATGCGCTCAATAATTTATGCCCACCCTGTATTATAGATTATTATGGATTCAAATAAAAGGTTGTACCTTAAAATTGGTATATTTTTTGTAAAAATCGCTCCTCTTCATAGCTCAAAAACTAGAAACGTTACTGGAAAAAGGACTTCTAATTAAAATTCTAATAATAAATACATTTAGTTTGATCCTACTACAATGTCGTCCTACAAAATTCTCTCAAATAAATCTTTGTTTAACGGTAGTGTCTAAACGTAACGTTCACGTTACATTTGCATGCTGAATTTACATATTCAACAAGCTAGTTTCAATTGGCAACAGACTGCGGATAAGCGTACTGTCGCGTATGCCAAGAAAACGATAACTTACAATAGCAGAGACAAAATTTGGAATCTCCTCTAACTCTTGCCCAATAACTTCGGTTTAAACATATTATTTTATTGCCGTGGTAGACTTTGCTTTGCATATCAGATTCCATCTTTACGACAGTGAATATTTACGTCAATTAATTACGTCAATAAACACCAGCCCCTATAAAAAATAATTTAGCGTTGTATATTACAGTCGCCATCAAGCAAGAAATGAGCACATAAAACTGCACTCTGCAACAATATATTGACTATATTACATACCATACACAATGGGCAGCAAAACGGGAACAGGCTGGCATTAAAGTTCTGCTTAAAAATGACTTAAGATTTAACGATTATTCGTCGCGTTTAACGGAAGTATAATGACCACTGACGATAATTATTAAATTCTATGAAACTGCGTATAAGATAGCGTGACCATACAGGGCTCACAATAGAGACCGAAGACTTAAGACCGATGAAACAATAGATACATAAAACAGATAGGAATTGACGGGAACAACAGCTGTTCCTGTATCTAGGCTCGCATTTATGTTGTTCACCTCGCTTACAGATATTGTCTGTAAATTGCTTCGGAATATTTCAGGAATTTGCAGTCCGAGAGCAAAATGAATACGAGAAAATTTAGATGTAGAAGTTAGATATAGAGCAGGTACCCTAAGGTCTCATCTAATTATCAGAATATAAATGTATTTATATGTAGTACTGTAACAAACTGTAAAATAACAATCTATTTTTTTCTCATTTTTAAATAATATTGTTTATTATATAACATACTTTAACTTTACCAAATGCTGATTGAATCATCAATCAACACAATTACTTATTTCAGGTTCAACACAAGTTTTGGTACTCGTACTAAAATGCAATCCCTCTGGGCAATTTCTTAAAACAGCTTCGTATAAAATCAACCATTTTGACACACATTCGTAATATTGGCTGCACCTAGGTCCTGGATGGAATCCTTTCTGAATGCAGTTTGGTGGATTAATTGGCTTTTCTAAAAAAACATAAAAAAATATGTGTTGATTTCCTGATAGACTTCAATTTCTTTATTGAAATATAAGCGTTATAACGCAATAGTATACTGTAATGTAAATACAGTTCAGCTTACTGGTTGTAGAAGTAGACGAAACTGTTGTAGAAATGGTAGGCATTGTTGTTTCTTCTGCAGAAATACACCTAAATTTTTGTTAAAAATAAACTCCACCGAATTGAAATTAGCTGGTGTACATACGGATATTGAGTTTGCTCGTTACAATAATAACCATCTGGGCAGAAAAATTCATTGACAATCAGGAAGGAGTCACTTCCTATTCTTGTACAAAAAGTAAAGCTTGTTGATGTTTTACACAAAATCCCTGTTGGTTTACAACCATCCTGAATAATTTCTAAAATACTCTCACTATTGGATGTCGAACAAATGAAAGCAATCTAAAAACAAAACACAATAATTTGAAATTAATAGTGTGCTACGAAAAAATTTCTTTGTCTTACAGTGTACAATGATAGAATAAATTCAAAACGATTTGAAATCATCTTCTGCACAGGTTTTTCTATTTGGGAATAAACTAAAAATTTACACACGCGTTTATGTCGAGATTTTTCGCTTACCTCGTAATATAAACATCTATTTCCCACTTATCTTAAATCTCAAGTAAATAAATAGACAATTTAATTATTACACCAGATTAAGCCAGCTTTTGCAGTTTGTGTGTTTAGATTATTATTTCCTCCAATTCCTTACGTTTCCACGAAGAAAATTAATTTTCATAACAGTGTAATTAGTTTTATTGTTTGATATTACTTGCTGTTTGAACATTATTCACAAAAAAATAAAACTTGACATAGCGACACCTATTGTAAAGTATGTTTACTGCTTATTTATATTCTACAGGAATCTATTTTGCTTTTATAAAATTAAAAAATAGATTAAATTAGTAGAATTGAATTATCAAACCTGGTTATTGCACTAATATTTGCTTTTTATATGCAATATATACATATTTAAATTGTTATTAACACATTACATAGTGAGACCTTTAAAAATTAAAATCCCTAAATAAACTAACCTCACTTTTTCTACATCATAATTTGAAATAGGTGATTTCAGTATCCTTTTTTAGAAATACTTTATTCAAAATGCGTCTCCCCACCACTTTATACGCAAGAAACTTATCCATACAAAGGAACTTTCCGTTTCAAGAAATCCTTCCGCTGAAGCTGAAATCGCAAGTCTCAGGTAAAGGGGACAACACGACCGAGGTTAGCTGCTTATACGAAATGTCCCTGATGTTCGCATGCTTCAAAGAGAACGAATTTAATCAGACGTTGTGTTCGAAGGAAATCGACAACTTTCAGAAGTGTTACGTCAGCAGTATGAAAACTAAGAAAGGCAGAAAAGAACGGGAAGCTAAGGGTATCATAGCTCCGGGAGAAAAGAAGTTATCGCACCGACAAACTACGATGTTACTAAAAATGTTTCCGATGGAGAAGTAGGCTTATAGAAAAAATTATTGTGAGTAGTTAATAATAGTTCATTTTGATAACGTAATAAATAAAATATAAAAATAGATATTTAAGGACATTATTTATAACTTTTTATCCTTTTTTGATTTGTCCAGTTCACGTATACAGACTGTCTATCGTAGACCGAACATTAGAAATATATGGGGAACGGGTAAAGGTACAAGTCTGAAAATTCGGATTTGAATATGGAAGGAAGAGAACTAAAATACAAAAATATTTTTAATAAGCTGGCAGTTCCAGTTATACCGGAAGTTGACAATAGCTTTGTTGATTTAAATCGACAAAAGCTCGTTAATTTAAATGGAATGACTCCAATTTTAATTTTTTTTCTTAATCTAGATTCAATTTTCAACAACTTTCGTATACGTTTGCCAGGCCTAAACTTAATCATTTATGAAAATTCAAATAACTTACCTAAATCGGAATGGTTTGGACTCGACTTGTTTACCTCTTATTTACTGATAATGCTACTTCTTCACAATGAACAAGGAAATTCAATATTGTTCTTGTAAGTACTCGGTTCAAAACCTTTTTTAATCCATTAACTATAACTTAAGAAATTTAAGTGAGGTAGTTTTTTTGTGGATTTGTTTCCGATTCGTTCCTTACCTTAAATTTTTGGTTTGGTGCGGAGTTACCATTAAGAGGGGCCCTCGGTACCTTTTGAACAAATAGAGACAGACACGCTGCTCGTGACTGATAGCTCCAAAACTAAAGTACAGAATTGGCTAAAAAATTACAATTATATATATATATGTTAATATTCTTCAAAACATCTGTATACTGCATCTAATTAAAAAAAACATGATTGAGTATATTGAAATTACGGGGACTAATGGACGAAACAATATTACATAATAACCAAAAACGAAGCATTTATTTATTTTACTACAATTCTTACAAATGTCTTGGTTAAACAGTCTTCAAACCTAAATACTAACACTTAAAGAAATGGTGCCATTGCTTCCTTTCTTCTCCCTCTTCAGGATTCAGTATCACCCACAATAAGTCGACAGCAGATCTTCTGAGATTCACTCGACCCAATATTCCGTGTTCTTTCTTATTAACGTATTACAAAAATAACAGTATGCTGTGAAAAAGATTATTGTACCACTAAAGAATTAAAAGACATTTAGGTACCTCCACGTTTTCTATTGCTAATATGTTGCTTGAAAATACCTTTACCGATTCAAATACTTCATCTCCAAGAATCACCTTGTAGTATGGGGGTAGTCTGAACATTGCTGTATAGCTAAAGTATTCGCGTTTATTGTTGGTTTTTCGTTTATTTTTATGTAGTGGTACCTACTGAAAGCCTTCAAATCTAGTTTGTTCGGTAATGGTTGTAATTACGTGTCCAAATGTTATGCAAATAAATGCATTACAATCTAAAATTTTGAATTTGTACACAAAGATAGATGTATATGTAAAAACTGTCCCATTCTTATTATCCCATTCTTTTCCATTGAAGCTACTTCCACTATTCCATTTGAAGTCACTCATGCATCCATCTTTTGCCAACTCCCTAATTCTCTTCACTAAATATTCCTGGTTTCCAGTCAACTCCAAAAACGGTATCATTGTGGGCAAAGTTTGGAGAAAAATGCAAAACAGCGAGGGTCTGAGCTCTTTTCCTCAACCTTTCCAACCTTACTGATTTAAACGTCCCCAAATCCATGTTTCTGCAAGGCCTCGTCAATGGTGTTGAACTCTTTTACCAATCTACTTAATATGGTTTGAGACAACCACTAAAACAGATATGAATTTTTCCCAAATTCTACAGGCCAAGAACATTTAATTACAATCCGTAAGTTTGCGTTCTATTGAGTTAGTATGATGGGATCTACATGGAGACGTCTCCAAGTGTCCATGCCTTGAACGGGCGATCCGTACGGAGATCCTTTGTCATCGTTTTTAGGACCGCTCGAGGCGGATGCTACCAACATATTCGAAGAGCTTAGTGGCTTTGCCAACGAAATAAACTTTCCAATAGGGGTATCGGTGGGAATGGAACTGTAGTTATAGTTTGGAATGGAGGGGTGGCAGAAAGTATTACGTATAATGGGTCGAGGAGGAGCTTCAGCTGTAAGGAATTATAAAAAAGAGGAAAATTGGGTTAGAGTTTAATAAGGATTTTTAAATAAAGAAAATAGTTTCTTGACCTAATCTTTCGTAAACTCACGTGCTGTTGGACTAGACAGTTGATATTGGCTTTTGCAGTAGGATATGTCCAAAACGAATTTAAAATGTTTGCACTGGTGTCCTGTATTTTACTGAAAGTGTTTACTTTTTCGTGTGCTTCAAAGTCTTTTAGATAAGTTGTCAAAGTATTTTCATCCGTGATAAAGTCAACACCTGATAATTTTAGATTGGATGTACTTAAAATATCTGGAACTATTGTTTACCACTAAGATCTTTTTTAATTCTATACAATGTGCGAGGTGATTTTGTATTTCTTGCAACTAATTGGTGATTAAAGTGAAACGGACTTGAGAACGGGGATTTATTTATGGAGAATTTCGTAAGCAAAACACATAGTCGCCAATATTAGACCCAGGGCTCCAAGGACGAAAGCTCCTTCAACATGATCGAACTTCAGTGCTGTTATCTCAGCCGTAGGTGTCTGAGTTGAAAATTTGACTATTCTTTGTACTCTTCCACCCATATGTTTAGATGCGCACTGGTTTTGCAGAGAGTAATTGCGGTTAATAACTGACATCAAAATATTGTTGGGATTTAGACACTTACTTCATATTCCCAATAGTGGGTTAATCCTGCTTGCTCAATGATCCCAAGAACTCGGTTTATGAGTGGCATTAAAACAGACCCTTTTCTCGTATACAAACAGCTGTAGTCGTAGTACACGTCTTCCTCTAAAAGTCTGCGTTGACTGGCACCTTCTGCAGTAACGTACTCTCCCAAAGCAAAGTTTCCTTTTTGCAGACGTTCTAAAGCATATCCGAATTCTTCTACGTTTAAAGCTCTCAAGGTTTCTTCGTCAGCGGTTACAAAATTTCTTACCAATGTTTGAAGTACTGGCTAAACATTCAATAAAAATATATAAAATCGTAAATTTCTTCACTGTTAAAGGTCATAACAAGCACTTTACATTTTTTGAATCTTCGATTGTATATATCCATGCTATTGAAGTAGCGCCCCATTTAATATTATAATCAGCTAAATCTTTACGGGTCCTTATAATTCTAGTATATCGGGGCATAGTCATCTTACTCGCCAAACCGCTTGAATAGATTGTTGCAGTTATCAAACCCAGCATCATTATCAAAGCGTACACCAGCCTTGAAGGTAAGTTGTTTGGTATTCCAGACACGCCTTGGCTCAAAAATAGGGCCTCCGTTTGCATAATCGAGATTATGACGTTTTCGCGCGTGCCTGGAACTTTAGACCTATGATAAAAGAAACCTTAGATAGTATTTTTTTAGAGATGTTTTGAGATGGCATACGCTACACCGAAGGACACCACAAATAAAATTGAGAAAAAGCAAAAAACCAAGGAAAAAACCCATGCCATCCACATTGATGTACTGAAGGATATGAATGGAGTTAACCAACCACCTTCTAACCTGAAACAAATTATTATTATACGAGTGAACACAATTTGAAAAACTAACTTTGGACCAGGCGCGATAACTGATATGCCAGTTCTTATGACAGGTGTGGACAAGTCCAAGTAGAGATAGTCTTGGTACCATAAAAGCATGGCAGCTGTAAAAACTTGAATTAAAAAAAGGTACTCAAATTATAATAGACACAAAAAGTGTGATTATGTAGATACAGTATGTCTCAGCCAAATGGAATAAATAAATTAATAACTTGCCAAATCCTATATCACACTTGTCCATTGCCAAGCTTCCTAAAAGTCCATATCCTGTAAAATTTTCCTTGACCTCCCCCCAAAGATCATCTCCATAATCATTAATTATAAACGACATATTGAGCTTATGAGCTATCTCTAAAGCTGTTGCTAGTTCTATACCATCAAAGTTATCTAAGATAATCAAGTAAAAAAGCATGTTATAAATTATGAGAGAATAATAAAAGCAAAATAGATTAAAAACAATTCTATAATTATATAATTTTAAATAGTTTTGTTTGAATCATAATTAAAGTAGCATTACCTATAGATGAGTATGGTTCGTAAGTGAGCGTTCCAATTGTTAAAATCCGACCTTGCTGGTCACTCAATTTGTCTGGATACAAATGATTGCCATACAAAAAACTAGACTTTTCCGAAAACCACTCGTCCAAAACATAAACGTCATTAAAACCGCGAAGTCCAACGTATTTGTGAGTGTATAATTTGAAAATTACATTGCTGTCTTCAAGTTCAAATACTTTGTTGTCGCCCATATTATACACTTCCCCATCGGGAAATATGGCGACTATGTCGGCAACGTAATCTATGGATTTTGTCAGGAATACGTCTGTGGTGTTCTCTTTCAAATCCAGAGTCGGTAAAATCAAATATTTTCTTGTATTAAATCTGCTGTTTCCATATCTTATTGTTGATTCCACATCGACAAAGGTTTCTTTGGGATTTTTCGTATTCATTATGAAATTTTCACAGCAAAAATTCGTGTACAACAGTGTATTTTTCTTCAGCAAATCCACATTTAGGAGTAATACTGAAACATCGTCTTTATACTCGAATATAGATGTTTCATCAGTGAATGCATAGAGACAATTTGTTGTTTCATTGTTCAAGTAAGTATTAATAACAATACTAGCTAATATGTTAATATAGTGTTCCATTTTTTCAGGATATTGAATAAGAAATTACTCTCATTATTAGCTTTTATACTCTGCCTCTGCTTAACAAATCCAATTAAAGATTTATAAAATTTGATCATGCAATTTCTTGAATTATAAATAATATTTGAACGAACGTCTTGCGTTTAAATAGACAATTTATTCGACCATAAATTCAATAAAAAAAAATAATACGTACGCAGTTCTTAAACGCAGATTATTTATAAACACAACATCTATCGCACGATCATAAGAATTTTCCGCAAAGTACATTAACTTCTGGAAATTACCATTTTTAAATGGTAGGAAAATATACTGGTGGTTAAAAAATATCCCTTTATTTAACATTTTACTATCACATTACATTCCTTTTATAATTTTATTCGCTTTTAGTGAATGAATTTTAAATAACTTCGTTAGTCGGTAATATAGGTAGCCTTTCTGTCAGCCCTGTCACATTTGGCAGCTGACTGACGGACGGAATAAGATAATCATTAATTTATGGCATTCGATTTAATTCATCTCAATTATAATAAATTTCACTGTATATGTAAAGATAATTAATCGTTGTTAAAAATATCAATTAGAAAAGGAAATTGTTTGTTACTTTGCATGATTGGTTTGTCGTTTTTATGGGGGATTTCAATTTTAATCTACGGTTCAGTTGGCAACAGAAATGAACTCCAGCATGTAGCTACATTTCTGGCGGTATTTTGTGTTTCATTCAAAATCAGTTTTTCGTCAAAATTAACGACATCCATATTGTTAGCACAGGGATAAATCTTGAAGCAAGAACCAAGCATTACAATATGATCAACCAGTCGTGAGTATCTTTTTTTTAATTTTCCATAGATTTATAGGTTAGAATATTTAAACCTTTTTCCAATAGGCGACTCACGCCAGGTAGAAAATATTTAACCGGAGCGAAAGCTAGAGTATTGGAAAACAACATAATCGATGCATCTAATAAGAAGGTTTTGCAACAGAGCGTTATCTGGGGATCGTTAAATTTTTGTTTGTTGTCGATAGTACTTTACGATTTGTAAGTTTGCAATCTTTTTGTAATTTTATTTAGGAAGGACTGTATTAATGTAGGATTAGTAAAAATTATCCCCCCTCCCCCCCCCATGTTAATCTAATACTATTAAACAAACTAATCTTGTTTATTTGTCCGAACCATCAAAGCTGATAGAGTGATGTCCATACTTATTATCCTTGGAGTTTATTATTCCCATATATATTTTAGATTGAATACATATCCTGCGTACATAACATACATCCAATACATAGAGTATTTTGGCGCCATAGTACTGTTTTTAAACATAGTATATCATGCAATCACGTACCTACGGATTCAGATTTACCTAAATAAACCTAAATGTGAATGTATCGATCCGATATGTCCGGCAAGTGAGTTTCATACCAGAATAAAATGTGTTTTAATATCATATTATTAACTGACGTTGATTTAGATACGCCGACAAAAAGTGAGTATATACAACACGGCATAGATGCGCACACTCCTTTAAATTTACCTGTCACCCCGATGAATTTGAGCTCAGCCAGTTGGGTATCGAACTTGTCAGCGAACGATAGTAATTATTTTAAATGAAAATACGCTTTTTGTTCCTGAAAATTACTATTGAATTCCAGGTCAGAATTTATCGATAAAATCTAATTCGTGGACTTTTGCACGCGGCTCCCCCAAACCGGTCGGGGTGTCTCCAGCGAGCACTTCCAGATTGAACGCGTCGGATGTCGACTTTATCAGGGATGAAAATACTTTGACGACTTATCTAAAAGACTTTGAAGCGCATGAAAAAGTAAACACTTTCAGTAAAATAGAGGACACCAGTGCGAACATTTTAAATTCGTTTTGGACGCATCCGACCGCAAAAGCTTTTAAAGATGTTTCGTCTTATTTAAAGAGATGTCATTATCAACTGTCTACTCCAACTTCAAGTGAGTTTACCAAGGATTCGGTTTAGAAACTATTTTCTTTATTTAAAAATCCTTATTAAACTCTAACCCAATTTGCCTCTTTTTATAATTCCTTATAGCGGAAGTTCCTCCTCCACCCATTATACGTAATACTTTCCGCCGCCCCTCCATTCCAAACTACTACTACGGTTCTATTCCCACCGATACCCCTATTGGAAAGTTTATTTCGTTGGCAAAGCCACTAAGCTCTTCGAATATGTTGGTAGCATCCGCCTCGAGCAGTCCTAAAAACGATGACAAAGGATCTCCGCACGGATCGCCCGTTCAAGGCATGGACACCTGGAGACGTCTCCATGTAGATCCTATCGTACTAACCCAATGGAACGCAAACTTACGGATTGTAAATAAATGTTCTTGGCCTGTAGAATTTGGGAAAAATTCGTATCTGTTTTAGTGGTTGTCTCAAACCATATTAAATAGATTGGTGAAAGAGTTTAACACCATTGACGAAGCCTTGCAGAAACATGGATTTGGGGACGTTCAAATCGGTAAGGTTGGCTTGGAAAGATTGAGAAAAACAGCTCAGACCCTCCCTGTTTTACAATTTGTCCAAACATTGCCCACAATGATACCGTTTTTGGAGTTGTCTCCAAACCAGGAATATTTAGTAAAGAGAGTTAGGGAGTTGGCAAAAGGTGGATGCATGAGTGACTTCAAATGGAATAGTGGAAGTAGCTTTAATGGAAAAGAATGGGATAATAATTTACCAACAGATAGCGCTGTAAGATTTATTTCATCGTTTTTATATCTATGTATATCTTCGTGTACAAATTAAACATTTTAGATCGTAATGCATTTATTCGCATCATATTTGGACACGCAATTACAACCATTACCGAACAAACCAGATTTGAAGGCTTTCAGTGGATACCACTACATAAAAATAAACGAAAAACCAACAATAAACGCGAATACTTTAGCGATACAACAATGTTCGGAGTACCCCCCATACTACAAGGTGATTGTTGGGGATGAAGTATTTGAATTGGTAAAGGTATTTTCAAGCAACATATTAACAATAGAAAACGTGGAGGTACTTAAACGTCTTTTAATTCTTTAGGGGTACAATAATCTTTTTCACAGCATACTGTTATTTTTGTACTACGTTAATAAGAAAGAACACGGAATGTTGGGTCGAGTGAATCTTGGAAGATCTGGTGTCAACTTATTGTGGGTGATACAATCCTGAAGATGGAGAAGAAAGGAAGCGATGGCACCATTTCTTAAAGTATTAGTATTTAAGTTTGAAGACTGTTTAACCAAGACTTTTGTAAGAATTGTGGTAAAATAAATAAATGCTTCGTTTTTGATTATTATGTAGTATTGTTTCGTCCATTAGTCCCTGTAATTTCAATATACTTAATCATTTTTTTTAATTAGATGCAGTATACAGATGTTTTGAAGAATATTAGCATATATATAATTGTAATTTTTTTAGCCAATTCTGTACTTTAGTTTTGGAGCTATCAGTCACAAGTCGCATGTCTATCTATTTGTTCGAAAGGTACTGAGGGTCCCTCTTAATGGTAACTCCACACCAAACCAAAAACTTAAGGTAAGGAACGAATGGGAAACAAATCCACAAAAAAACTACCTCACTTAAATTTTCTTAAGTTGTAGTTAATGGATTAAAAAAGGTTTTGAACTAAGTACTTACAAGAACAATAATGAATTTCCTTGTTCATTGTGAAGAAGTAGCATTATCAGTAAATAAGAGGTAAACAACTCGAGTCCAAACCATTCCGATTTAGGTAAGTTATTTGAATTTTCATATCCTATTGAAAACCAACTAAAGTAAAGTAGTTACTATACAGGTGTGTACCGTAGATCATCCATTTAAAATATATGGAGAACGGATAAAGCTAGAAGTCTGAAAATTTGGATTTGAACATGGTAGGAAGGGAACTAAAGGATAAAATATTTTCAATAAGCTGCCGGTTCCGGTTATACCGGAAATTGACAATAGCTTTATTAATTTAAATGGAATGAGTGAAGTGAGATCACTTCGCTTTAAAACTTTTTATTTCTTCTACGTCAGTGTTAAACTGCAGTTTTCCAGAAGACCCCAAACTGTGTGTTCCACAAGAACCTTCCCCTCTCGAAATTGCCAATAATACAACAAAAATTTGCGGGTGCGTTATCTCAAACATTTTTCTATGCAAATAAGTTGAGTGAATACTTTGAGTGATACTTTTTCTGCACTTTTATGCCACTCCCTATATATCCGCTACATTTTATGATGTTTTAAAGTCGCATTCATTTGATATATCTCGTCCCAAAATGCAATGCGGTTTTCATCTGGGGACTCCCCTACCGTTAAATCAACGTTTATATCTAAAAAGTTTAAATGTTCTTGGTCTGCTGGCTTCCATTCCACTCTGATCAGTGGATCGTTGTCTTTAGGGTTTGGGTCGCCTGACCTAAGGAAATTTGCCCATAATTTCGTCATCCTGTGTATGGTAATTTCTTCTTTGCTGTCACGTTCGATTTCTGGTGTTAAGTCCATTTTGAACAGATAGCATATGTCATCACAGTGACATGCACCTAAAAGGAGGAATTTTAAATTGGATGGTTTATTAATAATTCCGAATGAAACAGCAAATCGAATTTACCAGGCAAAACGGCTCGGTTAATTTTCTTATATAAATTCAAGTCTAAATCGGCGGAAAATCTGAAGAAGTAAATTTTATGTCCTAAAGATTTTAAGTGTAATCTAACAGCTGTTTGTAAATGATAGGTGAAGAAGATATCGGAAACCATCTGCAATGAAGGGGTTGCATAAATGTTTTAATTTGTACTTCCGAAACTTACTTCATAGTATCGCGATTTTTCTTCGCGACATGTCGCTTCCTTTTGCTAGCTTTAAAGGATGTGGCACCATTTTCTCAAAAGCAGGTATTAAAGTATTCTTTCCGAATAAGAGCGGTTCGAAAAATTGGCCTTCGGAAGACACATAGCCCATAAGTAGAGGAACTTTATTGTAATTCCCGCTAAGAAGAATGTTCATGGGTTCTTCAGTTATAACGGAAATTTCATTTTGAGAAGGTGTTTCTACAACCGGGCAAAATGATCTTCTGCCATCTGGATACATGGTCTAAAAAGATTGTGTAAATACGTAAGCACCTAAAAAAGTTGGAAGTTCTACATTTTTCATTTTATCTCTTCCTTTTAATAAGTCTTCTACCGGCAACTTAGTCAAAAAATCCAAAATTTCTGTTTCATCTTCTGACTTACACCCGCATATTTTAGCAAGCTTCTTCCCATCTTCCTTCCCACCGAAAGCCCACGAATTAATGGCAGTTGCGCTTTGGATTATAGCTTTCTGGAAGAGCCCTTTCGCTGAAGGCGACAATACCATACAATGTGTTATAACACCACCACTACTATTTCCCGCCAAGGTAACATTCTTGGGGTCACCCCCAAAGGTTTTAATGTTCTTCTGGATCCACTTCAAGACCATCAGGACGTCTTTAAGTCCTGCATTCCCTGGCACGCCCAAAGACGCATCTTCGAAGCACATAAAACCCAATGGACCTACTCGGCAATTCATGGTAACGAGTACAATGTCTTGGGGCATCAAGAAGTCGGGAGCGTACAGCTCTGTTTTCCCGTTTCCAGTTGAGAAACCACCCCCGTGTACCCAGGCCATAACAGGTTTCAACTTGAAAACTCCTCCTTGTGGCACTTCCCTGGTGTAAACGTTCATGTATAGGCAATCTTCTGAACCTACAACGCTGAAATTTTGCATGTGGCGGGCGTAGCATCCTTCCTGCTCTTTGGTACCATCTCTGATGTCCTCCCACGGTTCGGGAGGTTGGGGTGCCTAGAAAAAAAGTATCAATTTTTAATAGACGACACGAAATTTTTTGTTCATGTTATCTTTTGACTCTTAAATTATTAAATCGTTGAGTGTTTTTTTGCTGCGTCATGTCTGTATAAAGTGAAAAGTAGACAACGACATTTAAGACCATCTTACCCGAAATCTTAGTTTTCCGAGAGGTGGTTTCGCAAATGGAATTCCATAAAAACTATAATAGTTATTATTCCTGAAATCCCTTAGTTGTAGTCCTTTAATTTTTCCTTCCGTTGTGCTTACAACAAGGCTGTCCATTCTTGATGGCTTTTATTATACAACTCACCATGATGGCAACAAAGACGCGAATAAAGTTCGCGACGCAATTGTAAGATCAAATTTATCTCGTTAGTTTAACTGCGCATGAGTGACTTTATCTTATTTAGCTAAAACGAAATATGTGATATTTAAATTGAGGTCATCTCACCAGTCAGTCTTGATTCTTTTTTATACAAAAAATAGTTTTTTAATGAAATATGTTTATTTGTATCATTTATAAAAAATAGTTATAATCCATTCACATTGATAAAACTATCCGATTCCCACAGCGACTTCTGACGTGAAAAGAGGTGAATAGGTCACATTTTTGAATGCTTTAATGCAGCGCCCATTTGATATATCTCGTCCCAAAATGCAATGCGATTTTCATCTGGAGCCACCCCTAACGTTAAGTCGACATTTATATCCAGAAAGTTTAGACGTTCTTGGTCGGCAGGTTTCCATTCAACTTTGATTAGCGGGTCGTTGTCCTTAGGGTTAGGGTCACCCGATTTTATGAAATTTGCCCAGAACTTCGTCATCCTGTGTATGGCGATTTCTTCTTTGCTGCCGTGCTCAATTTCTGGCGTCAAGCCAAGTTTGAAGAGGTAACAGATGTCGTCGCAGTGACAAGCGCCTAAACCAAGCAATTTTAAATCAATACGTCGATTTAAAATACAAGCATTACTAAATTTACCTGGTAAAACAGCTTGATTAAGTTTCTTGTATATATTCAATCCCAAATCAATAGAAAATCTGAAAAAGTAAATTTTATGCCCCAAAGAATTTAAATGTAGCCTCAGAGCTGTTTGTAAATGATACGCGAAGAAGATATCGGAAACCATCTGCAAGTAAAAAGAAGATTTTCTGTGAATTTTTGCTTTCTGCAATTGGGGAAAAACTCACTTCGTAATATTGTGATTTTTCCTCTTGGGTGCATTCTTTGTCCCCAAAATAAAATTTCTTAATTTTTTCAGCTGTCAACAAAGACATGTCGCTTCCTTTAGCCAAATTTAAAGGGTGTGGCACCATTTTCTCAAAGGAAGGTACTAAAATTTCTTTTCCTTTCAAGATCGGTTCGAAAAATTGTCCTTCGGAAGACACATAACCCATCAGTAAAGGCACTTTGTTGTAATTCCCACTAAGAATGATTCTCATTGGTTCTTCGGTTATAATGGACATTTCGTTTGGAGAAACGGTTTCTACAACCGGCGAAAATGTTCTTCTTTCATCTGGATAAATGGTCTGAAAAGAACGAATAAATACAAAAATTCTAACAAAAAAAAATTGTTTTACATTCTTCATTTTGTCTCTTCCTTTCAGTAAATCTTTAGCCGGCATCTTCGTCAAAAAGTCCAAAATTTCCTTCTCATCTTCCGACTCACACCCACATATCTTGGCCAGTTTCTTCCCATCTTGCTTCCCACTGAAAGTCCATGAGTTAATGGCAGTTGCGCTTTGGATGATGGCTTTGTGAAAGAGTCCTTTCGCCAAAGGTGTCAGCATCATACAATGCGTGATAACACCACCAGAACTATTACCGGCCAAGGTGACATTATTGGGGTCACCCCCAAAAGCTTTAACGTTCTTCTGAATCCACTTCAAAGCCATAAGGACATCTTTAAGCCCTGCATTTCCGGGCACTCCCAAAGATTTGTCTTCGAAGCACATAAAACCCAAAGGGCCTACTCGGTAATTCATGGTAACAAGGACTATGTCTTCGGGCATCAAGAAATCGGGACCATACAACTCTGTTTTGCTGTTTCCGGTCGAGAATGCACCTCCGTGTACCCATGCCATAACAGGTTTTAACTTGAACGCATCATCTTTTGGCACTTCCCTGGTGTAAACGTTCAGGTACAGACAGTCTTCGGAACCTGTCATGCTGAAATTCAGCATGTGGCGAGCGTAGCATCCTTCCTGTTGTTTAGTACCGTCTCTGATACCTTCCCATGGTTCGGGAGGTTGAGGGGTCTACAAGGAAATTCAATTTTGAAGGACTTTTAATTTTAATTCAATTTTTAGAATTAAACGATGGTTTTTAAGATCATTGTCGAAATATTTCAGGACGATTCATAAATTAGGTATTCCTTTGAAGGATTAAAAACGTGTGCATCAAAACGCAGTTAAGACATTTTAAAAAAAAAATTTAAAATTGTGATCTAGAAGTAGTTTTTAACTAAAATTTATCTTCGACCTTGGATAACAGTTAATTAACAATAACTGTTAGTTCAATTTTAAATTTAAACGTGTCATCATGTTGTAGTTGAAACGAAAAATATAGTTTTTGCATACATTGTTTGCAACAACTAATTTATTTTTTACTTTCTAGTGTATTTTGACGTAGACATAATCTAAAAAAATGTGTTCTATGTTGAAAAGAAATATACTTATAAAGAAATAAAATTATTCTTAAAAATAAGCGAATCAGTTCTGGTAATCAAAAAACATTGCTTTATCTACAATATTTGACAATAAATAATACCTTAATCTTATAATCTTGTGCTCTATACATTTTTCCCAAATAAATCATCTGATGAGGTGATCTTTGAACTTTTAAAAAGTTTTTTGCGATGGATTTTTTTTTATTTCTAGCAAAGGAACGTTACATCTCTTTTATCGTAAAACACTTATAAAAACACTCTTACCCTAAATCTCAATTCCCCAAGAGGAGGTTTCGCAAATGGAATTCCATAAAAACTATAATAACTGTTATCCTTGAAATCTTTTAATTTTAGTCCTTTAATTTTTCCCCCGTCGGTGCTTACAATTGGGTTGTCCATTTTTATGCCACAACAAACACGATCGATGGACTACACAGGAATAAAGTTCCCAAATCGATACGCTTTGCCAAATTATGTTTACATTTATTCGCGATCATAAGATTAAATTTACTTGGCTGAATTTATTACGCGTGCGTGAATATATCTCTTTCCGTATAAATTGAAAACGCTTCCACGTTTAGAAGGTAGAAAATGCTATAGAAATTAAGAACGTTACACGTTACTTCTATACAACAACTACCTACTAGCGTTAGGTTGCCGTTCAAAAACCTGACGAATAAAAATAGTCGGCCTTGAGATACGTCGTATGATGTAATCGCGTGACTCTCCAATTTAAAATACGTACTAAATATGTTAATGGAGAAATATGTTATTTAAACCGTAAATTTAAAAATAAAGTCCCAGTTATACAAGAAAAGAAGTTGTGAAACAATCTTACTTATGCATGGTTTATTCTGTGAAAATGGCACTATAATTTATGATCTAAAACTGATGAATCCAGTTGATATATCCCATCCCAAAATGCCATAGCTTTCTGATTTGGGTTTTCACCAGAAACCAACCCATCGTTTCGTATGTCAACATAATGTATAACATCGGGTTGAATTGGCTTCCATTCAGTCTGTACCAAAGCATCGTTGTTTCTTGGATTTGG
>JAWQRJ010000977.1:0-17521 GCA_033557515.1 Diorygopyx duplodentatus
ATCTCGAAAACGGTAAAATTTAGGTATATGGTGTTTTATACAAATTATTAATAAAATTTTGAGAGGTATTGAAATATCGAGTACTATACCGGGTGTTCTATTTAAAAAAAAGGTAACTGTTTGCTGCCATACTTTTTTGGCACATCCTGTACAAAATATTGTTTTTTACTTCAATACATTTTAAAAAACCTTAAATATTTTGTATTTAACTTCTTTTTCCAGCTATCTTAGGTTAGAAAATAATCGACCGTTTCCATACATAAAAGCGACCCTGTATTTTGCCTTGTATTTTGAATTATATAGGAGACAGCTGGATTTTGTTTGAAACTTTTGGATTTTTTTTTAAATAAAAAAATCTTTGAAAAAAATTACTTGTTGACCTTAATATGCCTTACCTTATTAATAATAAAGGCATTCGATGTTAACAAACACTTTAAAGACAATTTTAAATACATTAATTAAACTAAATACATTGATATATTTGCCCTCCACTCTATTTCAAATATTCTGCTAACGATACTAGACTGTTTCCAAGATAGCAGAGCAAAGTATGACACTCTTATGTCATAGTTTGCTCTATCACCATACTGATGTAATGCAAGTTCAGAATGAGCAATAACTTCTAAGAATTAGATCCGTGTGCATATATTTTTGGTGTTATAGGATTGCAGTGCCTGCATTAAGTATTGCGTCGGTGAACCCCAAGGAAATAGGCAACTCATTAATATATATCAAAAATAAAAGTGGCCGAGAATGGAAGTGATAAAATTGTATTTTACGCACTATTTTCTATTGGTTAAGTAAGACGACAGTCCTCGTCCAGGCCTCGTCTAAAAGAACCTCTTCATTATGAATGTGCAAAATGATGATACCTCCTCATTCATCTCTTGAGCTCCACCTGTTATCCCCGCAAATGCACGTTTTATTGTTCTTTCGCTAATCTGTCTATACCAACCTTTTTATATCAACATTTTTTACCGCGATAGTAAAAACGAAATTACCAAAAGAACCCCAAAAGATGTTACGTCAACATTACAACAATAGCTACGAAACCTGAAGAAAACGAACGTCTCTGGGAAATATTTAGGAAATTCTAGTTACTTTTTAGTAATCAGTAATCGAGTAACCAGTAATGGTAACCAGTAATGATAACCAGTAATGGTAACCAGTAATGGTAACCAGTAATGGTAACCAGTAATGGTAACCAGTAATGGTTACCATTACTGGTGATGGTAACCATTATGGTGATGGTAACCAGTGATGGTACGGACCGAACCATTCCGAACGTTTGGTACGTGGTTCGGCCGCGTCCAGTCCCGGGGGTGGTTCGTCGGAGGGAGACGACCAGGAGCGTCCGACGTCAGCGGCGTGCGTGGCAGCGGGACCGCGCGCCCGGCACAGATTTCGATGCGAACCACGGACCTTATCGTATTTTTATCCGGCACAGGAAGAGTTGAGTTTAAATGGGCGAGAAAGCGGTACGCGTGTGTACGAACGAGGAGCCGCGCTCCTCGCCTCGGTGTCCACTTTTAACTCTCCCGTTCGCGGCGGCGAACGCCCGGGTTCAACGCCCTCCGGTGGTGCTGCTGCCGCACGCCTAGCGACGACCCCTTTGACGATCAGGCTACGTCGGCCGTCACACTCGGCCTCCGTTTTCCGTTGTTTATGCCGACGATCGCCTAGTAGAGGAATTTTACCATTTCGTTGCGCAATCTAACGCCCAACCTAAATCTTCTGGCTGAGCCGACGAAAAAGGACACTGCGGTATTGTGTTTGAAGAAGAAAGGTGTTTGCAAAAGAAATAATGTTGGATTTCGTCAGTCGGCTAAGAAAGGTCACACAAAACTTAGCTTGGACAGAAAAAAAATTAGACATGTGGTTTTGTATCATTGGATCTCTGCTGTATTCATTCCTCCTTTTTCTGCATCTTCTAGTATTGGCGTTTAGACTGTTATGTTCTGATGAAGTTTCTCAGGACATAACAGTCAGGTATGTCATCCTGAAGTTCCTCCACCTGTGAGGCATTCCAAATCTCCTAGATCCTTTCTACCGAAGTATGTAGCAACCATCAAGCAAAATTGTCAAATGGCAATCTTCAGATTTGTTGAAAATCTTGCCGAATCATAACTGTGCCATTGTATTATATTGACGCATGTTGCAAAGTCATGACTTAATGAAGTGATGACTTCGTTTCCCACACTATTTTTTTCTTTCGATTCCTTTTTCATTGACAAATAACACTTGTGAAAACGATTTGATTTGGAAACTTTTGTCCTAATTTGAGTCATCCAACGGTATCTGTCATGTAATAAAGTCATATGTTTATTAAACATAGCCTAACCTTGAATGGGTAGCGAATTACCGTGCAATTGCATCGTACCTACCACAGGACGGGACACGTAACGATGAATTATTCATGTGGGTACCGTTCCGAAGTCAAAATCATTTTTATTGCCACAACTGTTGAGTTGAAACACGTGCTAACACCCTATCATCTATTTTATGATGGCTTAGACTTAAGCTATTTAAAGTTGTTTATACACTTTAAACTATAGTAAAATTAAAATTAATTATCACTTGTTAAGACATCTAAAGTTTATACCAACTTCGTACCCAAATCTCACTATCTAACTATCGTTAACACATATATCAAATGTACATCAGTATTAGCTTAAGTCAAAAAAAGTGTGCCATGACATGATTATTGTTTTGTTTGGCCAATTATATTGTTTCAAGAGCTACTTGTCTTCTTGCAGTAGAGGAACGTAAATATACGTCACAATTTTACCTATAAAATTGTTTTTGAATAATTACATTTGTTTATTGCATAAGGTTTAACAAAATAATTAATACGAAAAAATGTATTACACTTTCTTTTGATTACACTGTTTTTTTATCTTCGTTTGACAATCAATTAGTTTGAACGGATTGAGATAGCACGGTGACAATAAAAAATCACAATCCCCAATAATTGCTGCCGAATTCAGCGAAACCAGTTTGTGTGATTACGTGAGCCACTCGAGTTAAACCTGCCTTTCACCGAATTGCACAAAAATACCCTTAAGGAGTGTACGTACATTCAGTCAGGATTGAACCCAACACAATAAGCAGAAGATTTAAGAAAGAAATAAGGTGGCAGATACAAGACAGAGAGTTGTTAAACATGCATTTATGGATTTTCAATAGATCTAGACATCAAAATCATATAATCAATTATGTTAGAAAAGTCAGAATAAGTTTATAAAATAAAAATTATAGCACTTGTTGCTATAAGTTATTGGAAATAATGTTTATGGTACATTATAATATAGCACAATTCGTTATCTGCAGAAAATTGTATCGAATTATAGTGAAGAAAACGTTGACCTTAAATTCTACATCACATTCAGGTTTTAAACTTCAGAGAGTAAAATTTATTTTGAATTTCCAACTTTGAAAAATAAGGATAAGTTTGTGTATATTCCTTCCACCACATACTTGAGGATGTGGTGGAAGGAATTTGGAAATTCATTGAAGTCTTGTGAACTTTTTTTAGACATGGTATTGTTAGCTTTTGGAATATCTATTTCTGTTTTCATAAAACCTTACAGTCTTAGTACCTTACGTAGATGATGACCTGCTTAATCAACGAGCGCTATTTTAAAGATTAAAGATTAGCCTATGTTCGTTTTATTGAGCCTCAGATCATTATTTCCAATTCGTTAAAAACTTACCGTACAGTTATTGAGTTGACATCACCAATTTTATTATTGCTCATTTTAAATACCAACCTGATTAGGAGGAACAAGTCCAGTTTTGTTCTTGCTTAATTCTTCGATGTATCTTTGATGTATTCCTCGATGATCTCATCGCAATAAAAGTATTAAAGAATAATTTACAAAGCAATCAAACGTTCCCCAATTCATTTTCAAATGTGATGCAGCGGTCTATAAACCGAAGGAAGCTGTGTCGTCAGTGAACCGAATTCCTTATACAGGATGTTCGATATGTGGAATTATTAAGACGTTTACGTGGTCGGTATCGCCACTCATTGCGGTGAGCGCGTAGGTGAACATCAGGGGTGAATGAACCATCAGGTGAGAGATTGTACAAAAATAACAGAAAAGCGGAAAAAGACTCGACGAATGGAAATTATTTATAAGCGGCATATAGAGATTGCGTGTTAATTGTACACAGCTGTCCTCGCGGTAAAAGTTTAATTAAAAAATTGGTTAAAATGACTTGATCACTAGGGAGGCTATACAATTACGTGAAATCAGAATAAGGCTTTATAATGTTCGATTTATATGCAAATTCGAGATGTTCTACATTACAAGCAAGTATTAGGCTAGACTTCAGTTCATTTCTTTGAATACTGTTATTCCACCCATTACAATTTTTAACAACACAAAAATGAAATAATTGAAATATTAAAAATGAAAATATTCTTCAAATCTTCACCCTGTAGCTACTGATTTTATAAACTTCCAAAAGGAACGAAATCAAAGACCATCAAAATTTAGTGACGTTCTTGGACATCGATTTCTCTTTATTTATACAATTGCCTTTCAAAATTTGTAGTCAAAACTTATTTAACAATAATTTTGCACCAAATACCAAGAAGTTTATAAAGATCTCCAACATTTTGATAAACTTCTGAACAACGACGACTTTGTGAACTCAATCAAAATCTGCATATTTTGCACGAAGTTTTCATTGAACCTCTCAAAATTTTGAGCAGCTCTAACGAAGTAGAAATGGGCATTCATGATTTTTTGGAAACATACCAAACTCGATGGTGAAAATTGTATTTGTATATCTCACTTCCTTTGGTAAATATAAATTCCCTCAAGTAAATATAAATTTAATCACATCCACCTATGACAGAGATAAAAGAACGTGGTGAAAATAAATTAGCATTAGCAAATAAATTAGCATTAGCAAATAAATTAGCATTAGCAAATAAGCTTATATCCGCAAGCAGAGCTTTTTGACAGTTGCAAAAATTTACTTCATTTTTTACTATATACCTACCTATCAGTGGCCTTGAAGATTCAAAACTGAATCCAAACCCTACGCTATTTACACTGCGATAACTAAAATAAATAACACACGTTATTTTCAGCGGTATATCGAAATTCTCATGTGTATCAAGAACATTTCCCCTACAAAATATTTGCGGTGATAAAGACGCGGTTAGGGTTTACTCAAACCCTCTCGTTGTGGAAGGGGAAACTTGAACAAAGCTTTCTATTGAACATAAAAAAACTGACCATTTTTTACTTCCTCTCTTAATTATTTAATATATTTCTGAGACCTAGTAAATACTTCACGACAAAGGGGACAAAACAGAGCACCAATTGTCATCGGTTTTATACAACAAGGATTCGTTCCGCCAAACACAAGCAGGCTAGCTAGCTTTTTTTTGTCGTGGTAATCACCACCGTAGTAGGCGAGATAACAGGGGTTAGTAACCTCTACCCCCTACCGTAGTTTATCGCTTGAATGGTCATTTGTATTCAGGATGAATGTCCCGGTTCCACGTAGCTCTTTTTATGATTTTATTTCGGGAGTGGAACGCACTGGGCGCGTTTTATGGTATTTTTGAAGAATCATCAATGTGGTACCTACGCGTTTGTAAAATTATCACGTAGAAAAGCTAAAGCTCCGATTCTACAGAGAAGTAAGAAAATAACAAATTGTTCTGTATTCATGTCTAATCTGTTAGCTACCATAGATGTTGTAGTATGACAAGCGAAATTTCCATTAAAAATAGTATGGACATCATACTATTTTAAAAAAAGAAAGATTTATACAATTGAAAAAAGTTTTGTGAAGATCATAATCAGACTATGAGCAAACTAAACAAACTATAGAACTAAAACAATTGTGGTAAACATGGCAACCTATTTATTGTTTCTTAGTGTGAAGTACGCTAATATTAATGCAAAGGTATTTTTAAACAATAAATCATGTGTATCAGTACCAAAAATGTTTTTGTATAAGTTACAGAAGACTATCTTGTTGTACAATTCATCAGACTATTTTATTATGTCCTTGGAAATTAAAGTGAGTTATTATAAAGTAAAAATGATGTTTCTAAAAATTTTATAAACTTCCAAAAGGAACGAAATCAAAGACCATCAAAATTTAGTGACGTTCTTGGACATTGATTTCTCTTCATTAATACAACTGGATTCCAAAATTTTTAGTCGAAATTTATTTTACAATCATTTTGCACAAAATACCAAGAAGCTTATAAAGATCTCCAATATTTTCATACAGTTCTGAACAACGAGGACTTTATGAATTCAAAATCTGTATATTTTGCACGGAGTATATTATTTTTATAATACCTCTCAAAATTTGTGCAGCTCTAACGAAGTAGAAATGAGCATCTGAAGATTTTAAAAGCTTAAGGTTGAAACTTAAGCACAAACTCAAACAAAACTTGGCACCAAATAAGTGCGTCAACAGATGTCAACAAATCAAAGCGCGAATGAACAAATGTACGGCCAACTTTGATATTAATAATTGTCCTTCTGCTGCAGACATCAAAGAAGAACTGGAGGTAGTCAGAAGGCATTGTAGATTTTTATGAGAAACATAAAAAGAATAAGATAACTGCAAAAACAGATAGACTGAAGATATCAAGAGAGCAAATTTCATTACTAATACAGACTGGTCGTACATAATCGAAAGTAGTAGTTATCTAGTTTTCCACCGACTTTAAGTTATAATAGTTCAATGGCCTCATAAGAACAATACTAGTAAATAAAAATAACCTATTTCCAAAAATTCGCAATACATGAAAAAAAATTATCACCGCACAATTTTAAATGCTGATTGCTTATGTCATTGAATAATAACGTGAGTGATGATTGAGCTACAAAGAGTTTTTATGTTATTATGCTACATAGGGGCTTGGAATTTGATTAAAAACCTTCCGCGGTTAATTGGGAGACAATGTAGGGTAAATTTTACATAAGTTGAACAATGAATGATCACATAATAATCGTATAAAATCAACATAAAAATAATAATTCATTGAGGTATTTATTTAACTAAATTATGACTATTCTTCCATTTTTCAATAGTGTCTGCGAATCGGTTTTTGAAAAGTTTGATAATAATTGGATTGACACAAATTATTTGTCCTACTTTAGTAGGACTTTAGTTAATTTAGTATTCCCAATTTTCTTCTTTACCACTAGTGAATTTATTCCATACATTATTATGTATACATTGAAGCAATTATAGTTACAATATTTACTCGCTTTAAATTAACTCTACTTGGAACTAGTACCATTCCCAAGTCACAAAAATCTCAAGCACTTAAAATTCTTATTCAAGCTTGAGCAGTAAACAGTTACAAAATAAACAAAAAAAATACAGGGAAAATTTAGAACTTCAATTTTATTTATTCTAATTTTAACACATTTTAAACTTCTCTTTTTTCAGTCCACAACATTTTTTTACATAATTTGAAGCAATAAAAAACTTTTTGAATTGGCGAATTTTACGTATGCAATACCTTTGTCATATAAATTGGTGATGAAGTAAGTGTTAACTTTGTCTGCTTTTTATTTAAGACATACAATCAAGTATGAATGTATTTTTTGGGCGCCCATTATCATTAAATACATTGATAATACATGCGATTAATGTATTATATATACCATATGTTTCAAAAAATTACAGTTTAGGGTAGGTCATGCAAAACAAAAGTGCAGAAATCTTGTGTCGTAGTTTATACTTTGTGATATCGTGATTGTAACAGTCATAATTTTGACATTAATTTATTTTAATCATTTGCAACGGTATTCATAAAAGAACAACATTCATTGACGATAGAATCGTATTTTCGAAACGGGCGTCAAGACAATTGTCAATGGAAATATCAAATTCAAATTCAACCTTACTTGGTAGAGGCATAATTTTCTCGTACACTTTGTTATGTTGTTGACTTGTTCAGAAAGAGGAGTAGCGTGCAACGCAAAACAAGAACTGGCAGACCAACCATCCGAACAGATGAAAATATACAACAAATAATAAATAAAAACAACAAATAATAAATTAGAATCAGAATATTTCTCTTCGAAGGCTGTCTCAGCAAATTCTTTCATCAAAGTCTCCGCTTTCTTCCACCACATGACAAACAATTTTAAGGTAAAATCTAGGTTTGTATCACTGCAAAATGCATGCATATTCAAGATAACACCATAAACCATGACGATATTCTTGACCAATTTTTTTTTCTGATGAAGCTTCGGGCTACATCAATTCTCAACAACAATGAGAACTTGGAGTGCCTACGATCCCCATGTGTTTCGAGAATCCCAATTATATCCATTAAAGATTGGGGTTTGGGCTGCTGTATCTCGAAGACGATTAATTGGTCCCATTTTCTTCGATGATACAGTCACGGCTGTATCAATTCATGACTGCAATTCAATCAACTTCATGACGACAAATTGAAACGCAAATGATACCTCTAGCAGGATGGCGCAACGGCTCACACAACCAGATCAACTCTTAGGTATTTGCACAATTCTACGACGAGCGAATTATCAATGCTAAAATCGCCAATTTGTACCCTCTTATATCGCCTGATCTTGCCCCTTTAGACATTTATTTGTTGCCACATCTGAAAAAGCACTGTTTTTAAAGAAACTGTCTACACCATAAACAACTTGAAAACAGTGATTCTAGAAACCAGCAACAAAAAAAACTATGAGTCGGATTGTGTTTAGATGTTGAGGGCCAACACTTTCAACAGCTGTTATAATTTTTTTAATAAAGTTTACTCGTTCGATCTGTTTATTATTGGATTATTATTGTAATTTTTAACTTTTTGCACTTCGTTCTGTACGTAATTATGAATAGCAACATAACCACAACATAACCAAACGTTTCAAGAAATAAGCAGAGTGGAAGAGGTTGGGCAACCAAAAAGTATTTCACGAGAATGAAAAGGACTTTCATTCCTTTTGATAGAATATCTGAGAATATATTTGAGGACAGTTGATTGGGATATCAACGGCTAAATTAACTTACTCAATTCTGGTGGCAATTCTGGTGCCAAAATGGCAATTATGCCATTTTGGCCAACAGGGCAGAATTTTTCGAACTTTTCATATAGACTGCGATTGGAAGATTTATTTTTTTATCATTGATTTGAGGTTTCAGAGAGGTTTCATTCTATTAATAATCGCCTTAAAAGTTTGTTAATCAGTTTTTGCAAAGACACATTAATAAACATTTTCAAATGTATATCCATCTGTCAATACTATACTGTAGTGGTCTTTAAAACAGAAAAAAGATCATTTGGTTCCACAGCAATATAACATTTTAACAGTTATTATTATAATTATTTACTCTTTCTAAATCTATAACCAATTATTGTATTTAAATTTCAGATAAGAGTTTCTTTCGAAAATATTTTGACCATACTAGGCCATAACGCCTCATTTTCTATTTCCAGCAAAAACCGTTAATGTTGTACCCAAAATTGCGACTTTTAAGCGTTTGTAGGTCAAAACTATGTAATTAAATATTATTAATCATATTTAATACATCTTGTGGTTTACAGTTGGAAACAGAACAAGAGCGAAATGACCACGAGCGGTTGTTATTTTCGGAAAATACTTTGCTACCTAGAATTAAAAGTAATAATAATATTTATCGGTGCTACTGCCGAAGGCTTATACACGTCAATTAAAAGATATAAACAAAGCAACATGTGGTGACAACAACCAACCTATGAATTAAAAAAAAACACTGACGTCAGCCGCTAAAACTCGGTTATAGAATAAAATAGATCAGTTGACAAAATGGATTCGCAATTAGTAACCTTTGTGTAGTGTTTTTAAAATGTGTGGGCTATAATCCTTGAACATTGACAGGAAGTTTATTAAACAATTTTGGCATACAATAACGAAGGCCTGAGTGGGTTCTGCCCAGTCTATTGAAGAGGGATCTATTGAAGGGAACAGAGAGATTTTCTGCACGCATATAATACAAGAAGTTTCATGACAATGACAATGAAAAATATATAATCAAGGGAACGTCATGATCTTAAGTCAGGGAATAAAATTTTGAAATCCTCACGATATGTCAGCCCGCCAACTATTCGCATGGCCCTTCTTTGCAGTGAGAAAATCCTGAAAGCAGCAGGCGCATGGTTCCATATTATGAGGTTATAAGTGATACGAGCTTCCAAGAGAGCACAACTTCATCACTTCACGGTTAGCTACTCCACAGAACCCTCTCAAAAGATAAATTGCAGAAGATCTTCCCATACAAACTGCATTGACCCGATCATGCCATAACAATTTGGAACCTAACATCTGAAATGCATGATAGTACATAATATACTTAGACTAGGGTACGTCTAATCCTGATCCTATCGGCGCATGAAAGTTTCGAATGGTAGAATGAAGCACTCGAATGGTAATCATGCAAGGGATAATCAGTAATCATGGTGAACGTATTTTTTTCATATATATCTTTATGAATAAATAGAGCATTAACTAGAGAGAGGAATTAAGGATGTCTCCATGATACTGATAGAACTTTCTCAAACTTGCATTAAATGCAAATAGATGTAGTTTGCTGCTTGTATCTCCAATACAGGTCGCCCCAATCCACGGGAGTTGTGGATAGGTGCTGAGGGAAAACTTGTTCCGGGAACCCATCGAACCATTGTGCGCCGCTCTGAGTCATATCTGCAAGATGGTGCCGCGTCCGTAATCTGGCTTGACTTCCTCGACGGGAGACATTCCTAGCCAGCGTCACGGCAAATCTTAACGACAGGAATTAACTCCCGATCAGTCAGAACGCTAACGGTTCCATGGGAGCAACGCGAGATGCCAGAAAAAGAAAGAAGTCTCTAGCCGGCGAGCGACCGCAGAGTGACACGGGATTCCCCCCTACCGCCTCGCGATGGCGACGTCGACTCCTGGATCTCGATCACATCATCCTTCGGCGGGAGAGCGAGCAAACAAGCCACGAGGAGAGATCTCGGGCCCATCTTCGCTGCGCGCCTGGGCCGCAACGGTTCCACAGATGGGTGGGGTGCCAGCAACGGGGAGGCACCTCACGTTGACGGTTACATAAGAAGTATCTCCGTTTAATAACCCCCATGTCGTAATGATGCTGAGGTCAACGCACTCCAGTCCGGGAAATGGTGAACCTCGTACCAACGTGCACAACTATACACACACAGTTGCACAGAGAGATAATATGTACTAGACAGGGGCGGATTTAGATGGTTTCCATTATTACAATACTGATTTTCAAACATCCAATGCCAGAATTCGAACTAAAAATAAACATCACGTATTTGGATACTATTGAATACTGTATATCTTCGGTATAATTTCTATACATTTGAAGTTTATTTACTTCTCATTTCGGCACTGTCTTACCGTCTTATCTGTCTACTCCATCAGTTCATCCTTCAGTTTCTTCTACCATCCATCCTGCTGCATACTTAATTACTTCACCACTTCCTCATTCCCTATTACACCTTCATTTCTTTCACCCCTACTTCCTCACTTTGTCATTCTCAGGCAGAAGACTTTTTTCTCATATTTGCAACCAATAATGTATTGGATGCAAATAATTTGGATGCATACTTCAATATCTGACAATATCGCAGCAATGTTGTTTGGTGGCTGAGTTGTCAATATTAAACATCCAATATATTTTTTGATTTTGATCATTTTTTTGTAGGTTGCAGGATTTTGATACTGCAGATAGCAACCCAATCCAAAAACCATAATTTTGTACAGTGCATTAAAATCCAACAACTTATTTCTTAAAGTATAATATTTCAAATTAAGTTTTACAGGAGGTTTTCTTTATACGTTTTTATCCTTTCGAAACAATCGCGTCGTGTTATTAAAGGATTCCATCAGCGATCTCGAAGCTCCTGGCAACCACCAAATCGCACCAGCTTAATCCGTTTCTGAGGTTAGAACGAGAGAGATCAGTTCGAAGCTGGGAGGGAGAAAGCGAACTCCATCTAGCCTAGACCAATGGTGCGATAGGAGGTTTCCTACACGTGTCCATAGAGCAGTTCGAAGTCCTCCCCGTCCGCTCCGTGGTCCTGGTGCCCCGCGATGTCCTCTTCGCCGGCTATTAGCGCCTTCCGTCGCGTCTCCCATTTGTACGATCTACCGTAATCTATTTTCGCTTTTTGCAGAGGTTGCTATGGGGCCGCTATTTGTTAAGTGAGACACAAAAGGCAGCCAGCAGCGCAGATCGAAGCCGCAGAGTTCGTACATCGAAGCGGTGCGCGCGTATTTGAATACGGGTGACAGCTTGATTCATTTGAATATAATGGCGCCATTAAACTGCCGACAGTTTATAATTTCGTCAACGAGGACCGTAAAGAGTTGATAAGTTCGTTTTGAATCTAGTCAAAATAAATTATAAATGCAAAGTTACAGTTCTCTACCTCATCGACATTTTTTTAAAATTTAAATTGATTTTTGACACTTTTTTTGATTTTTTATGATACAATTAAGTTGCATTATAAAGTTGCCCTAATAAAGGCGGCATTTAATCCTTTAAAGTTTACATTCTTCGGCGAAACCAATTAATTTCGGATTTGGGGACAAAAATGAATATTTCAAAATGGCGGACCGCCTAATTTTGAAAGCGCTAAGTAAACAAAACAAATTTCACTACAAGCTGCTAACAAGGTATTATATTAACTTTTAATAATATGCAGTACGAGGAAATGATTGTTTATTAAGCACATTTTTACTCTAATAGAATTTTAAACGTTATTACTGCGACCTGGCAGCCGTTTCACATTGTGCCAAGGTTAGTTAAGGCGGTCGTTAGTGTTAATTTGCATATAAAAATTAATTAGTAGTCACGATCATCTGATAGTAAAAAAGGGCACACAAAAAAAAATCCGGGTCTCATGTGGGAAAATCGCAAAAAACTGACCGACAGCCACCCCATCATTATCCCTAATAGAAGCAACCCTCCAAACTGTCCATCTTGCATGCATAATGAAACGTGATTATGCGGTCAAGAAGGCAACTTTCCGTATGCCTATAATTGGGTACCCATAACTCGGCAGTAGCAGGAAATAAAGTCTGCTTGATTCTTCGAGGAAAACATGTGTTGCCCCTTCGGTCGTTAGGTCTTCGGCGCTTGCACGGTGTCGCCTTTTGTTGTAGACTCCGCGCTAGGTGCTCTACCAACTGTGGAACAAGTGAAACACGGTGCGATCGACGTCACCTGCTTATGAAAGAACTAGCAACAGGTTCAGGAATAGTAGAATAGCGTGACAGTAAATAACATTGCATCTTTTAGCAAGCCTAGAATTAGTGAAAAATTTGCAAGTGCCAGATCTAAAGAGTGTAAAACTTATTTATTTAGCTTCCACAGTTTACCTTAACCATCCAAAAGATCCAATAACGCCTTCTCAGTAGTATTCTTTATACAATGAAGGAAACCTTTCGTTAACATACTGTATTTCGCAGAGCTCAAATTCTGGAAGAATTGTACTTTAACACCGTAAACCCTTGAGACAGTAAGTATTGTATTACTGCAGTTCTCTACGTTTTACTCTTTCTTTACGCGTGAGAGAACACCCATTGTATTATTTTGCATTTATTGCAACTCTCCCAACAACTTTAATTTGTAAACAAATTATTATCGAAGTATTTGTGGTTTCGATTGCGTGCAGATGGAGAAGAGATTTCAATAGTTAATTAGAATAAAAGTGGGACAACACCATTAAAAGGGGTTATTTAGGTTTATCTGAGTAATTATTGACAGCATTGCATTTATTTATTTAAGTAATCAACAGTGAATAAGTCTAATGGCACATTACAATGCAATAAAGAGCTTTGGGCAAACAATATTGTTGTCAACAAGAATTGTTGAAGTAATTGTTAATAAAAACTTTACACGGCAATTTGCTTAATCAAAGTTTAACTCAAACATTCTCGTCTTAGATGAGATTAGATTGATTAATTAATAATAAGTACACAAATAAAATGAAATAGTATTAAATTTAATATAAGGTAGAAAAATAAAGTATTAGATTTTTTTTCTCTTATTAAAAAGGCTATCTGAGGGAATGGTAAATATGTGGAATATTGTTTTCCAATTGATCACTAAAAGAATTTATTTCATAGCTTCGAATAATTCCATTAAGTAGCTTTTATTCAGTTGATGAATGATTTTGATGTTATCAAATGTGAATTTAATTGATAAAATTTATGTGTCAACCGAAGTTTGAATTATTGCTTGTGAGGTGTTCCTTGACTCTAATTTCGGTTTTTCTGCCAGTCTCTCCTATGCATGTAGCATTGCAAGTTTCACATGTAAGGGTGTATACACCATATTTTTTTAGTAATTTTGTAGGTGGTTTACTATTCTTAAGTATGTTTTTTAGATTATGGTTTGTTTTAAGAGCAATTGAAATGTGTTGGCTCTATAGATTGGTTTAGGTTTATATTTATGTAGTAGTGTTGTATGGTTATTATGTCTAACATTGTATTTTTGAAATATATTATTAAAATAATGGATATCGTAACCGTTGTTAGAAGCAATTTGTTGTATAATGTTTAACTCCTTTTTCATGTTATTAAAACTGAGAGGAGTATTTTTTAGTCTGTATATATTTAAAATAAACTTTCATAGGAAACGAAAGTTGATTTTTTTAAGGTGTGATTATTTGCTAATTCTATGGTGAATTTTATTTTAGGGTGGAATGTATTTATAAAATTATGAAGTTGATTTATAATATTTATATTTGTAGTATCAATTATGACTAGAATATCGTCTACATATCTGTTCCATAATATAATTTTATTAATGAATTCAACATTGTTGTTGTGTATAATTTCTTCTGAATGGTTCATGAAAATGTCATTCATAAGTCCACTATGTGGAGAACCTTCAATCATTTTGTAATATTTATTGTTAAATGTGAAGTGATTTTGGTTAATGCAAGCAGTTAAAAGTTTGATTAAGTTATTAGCGTCTGTGTTATTGTTTAAGTGATTATTAATGAGTTGTGTAGCTATGGAAATTGTTTGTTTAAGTATATTAGTGTATAAGTTAGTAATGTCAAATGATAAAGTTGTAAATTCAGAAGGTAGTACTAAATTGTGGATGTTATCGAATAAATTGTAACCATTTTTTATAGTACATTTAGGTGTAAATTAAATTATATTTTTGAAAAATTACAATGTACGAACTAGAATTAGTGGAGATTATAATTGGTCTAACTGAAAGGCCATTTTTGTGAATTTTGGGGAGTGAATGTAGTTTAAGGGTTATTGAGTTCATAAGTAATGCTTTTTTAGAATTGAAATATTTATTTAAAGTTTCTGAAGTATTTTTTATGATTTTTTTAAAGTTATTGTGAAAAGTTAAATTAGGGTTTCTCTTTACCTCAACAAAATCATTTTCGTGTATAAATTGTTCTGTTTTTTGAATGTAATCTAACTTATTCATAAGGATTATACCAGCATTTTTATCACCTGTTGTAACTATGATGTTTTCTTCTTTTATCTTTTTTTGTAGGTTCCGTAGTGTGATGTTTTCTTGATCTTCACGTATTCTTGATTTTTTACTTCGATGATGTAGGTTTTCTTCTTTTCTAATGGTTGTAACAATTTGCTTCTTGATTTCTTTTTCTTCTGGATGATTTTTGATGGTTGCTTCAATTAATTATATTTTAAGTTTTGATCGTCAACTTAAAATATAATTAATTGAAGCAGCCATCAAAATTGGAAAGTTGATTTCTTTGTACGGCGCATATTTATGTTCTTTTTGAAGAAGCGTTTCTTCTGATTTAGTTAGTTTCAGAGATGAAAAATTAGTAAAACGGGCGTGAAATTTACGCGGATTTTCAAATACTGTGTTTGGGATTTGTTTTGATTTTAATAATTCTATTTTCTTTTTGTGTTTGTTAGTTATTTTATGAAGTGTGATTTTATTGAGAAATATAGCTTATGTTGTCATTATTAACTTTTTGTATTGTTTTCTAATTTTTGTTTTCATAATTGCTGTTTTAATTGGAATACTTTATTTCTATTGATTGCAGCTGTCAACTACAATGGACCTTTCTGTAAATATTTTGAAATGATTTGACTTAGAATGTTTTTCTAGATATTTTGAATAATATTATGTATATATGTATATATTTGAAAATGTATAAGCAGACATTTCAGAAAAACTATCCGGCAGCGAAAATGTAATTCCACAAAACAGGGATGACATGTGGGTTATATGACATTATAGAAAATAAATGGAACTAATTAAATGAATATATAATCCTTTCATTGCTTCCATGAAAAATGGATCGCTAGTGCTTTTAACGTATGAGCCACTCAGAATTATGTGATGCAAAATTTTTGATTAAACATCCAAAGAAAATGGTAACTGGATTTTGGCCATCAAAGGGAGAACTAGAATTTTGTTTTGTCACAACAATGCATTTTTTTAAAATTAATTACGACAAAAATACCAAATGTAAAGTCAAGACAACCAATTTCTAACTGTATGAGCTCATCCACCTACGAATTCGACATATCATTTGCCGTTTTTGTCTTACACTAACAGTGTTAACTGTGGTGAAACAGAATACGGAAACCACTTACTTATTTAGGAACTTATTTAGGCACATACCTACCGAATTTTTACCACTACATACACAAAGTAAGTAAATACTTTGTGTATGTAGTGGTAAAAATTCGGTAGGTATGCTTAAAAAAGCAATAAAACTGGGATGTTCTATGTCGTTCAGTTCCAGAGATATTTCAAATTTTCAAAAATGAAAGAATGTGAATTTTATCGAAAATAAAAGAAATAACGAAAATAACTCCGCAAAAGTGCAACTACGACATAGTTTTGTTTGAAATATTTTTTTCCTAGCAGTAATAATAATACTTTCTTATTCTTCTTTTCTTAAACTATATGAAAAACGAGTTTCAACGGAGTTTTAATATGTTTTATGCTTATTAATCCGAAATTCATTTTGAGACTTTAATGCGTCTTCTAAGTTCATTGAATCTAGTGGTTTAATGTTATTTAAAAATTAACATTCCTGAAAAACTAACATTCCTTCTTCTCTGAAATGTTTACTTAAGAATCAAATCGTTGCTTGAAATTGACAGAAGAAGTAAAACTAGATGTGGGAATTAGATTTCCGTCCCTTCCATCTTCCATCTCAGTCTCTCGGCGCTCCGTGGCAATTGTTTTTGATGTAATGTTTTCCCCTATCTTTTTTTTGTTTCTACCGGGTAATTTCTCTTTGGGATTGCTAAATGAGTATGTTTATTAATTAATTTATTTTTTCTTAAGATTACAGGTTTTGAAAATGATTCAAACATAACATTTATGCAGATATGGAGAGTAGTTATATTACGTAAATGACACGTAGGCATAGAGCTACGCTGATGACTAGAGCCCGGATCTTTATTTATTTAAAAATGGCAAATATTTAAATATAATATTTAACAAAAAAGGTGAAATATTTATTAAAAACGCAATATATTTACTA
>JAWQRJ010000978.1:0-17521 GCA_033557515.1 Diorygopyx duplodentatus
CCAATGAAAGAAACATAGTATACATGATTTAGATTCTAGAAATCAATTGCAACTCATTCACTCGCCCATTCATCCGGATTATGCGGTAACACAACCATGTGCGCTATGTTAAATCAACGCACACCTATTGGTACTTAAGACACATTAGCGCGACAAGTGTAAAGTCGCAAGTAACGCATGTTAAAGGTACAATACGCGCAGATTGTTTAGGTATACGCGCAGAATGTTTAGACAATGCCCAGTTCCTTTACAAAAGTAACATTGTAACAGAGACGCTGCTTTCACTGCGGACGCACCTCTTCTTATTAACTCGGTAAAGGTTAAAATCCGTTATTTGGAGTACAGTTTTAAATTTCCGTCACGTGTAACACTTGACATTGCGCAATGGAGAGAGATAATCAGAGTAAAACTGTAAGAAGGTTCGTTCTTGGAAGTAATATGAATTATGTCATCAAGTTTTTAAGAAAGCTCGATGAAGTAATACATTCAGTTGAAACACAATCGAACAAGAATGGAGTTGGCTTTGTTAAAAAATAAGATTTGTTACATAATAGAGATAGATTATTGATCTCATTATAAGAAAATCCTATCGTTATGTATTTCGAAAGAGCCCTACATTGGAATCTAGTTATACCGTGATTCGATCATCAAGATCTTAGTAATTATACTAACGTACTTCTACGTCTTCTACTTCTACTTCTACTTCTACTTCTACTACTTCTACTACTACTACTACTACTACTACTACTACTTCTACTTCTACGTACTTCTATTATCAAGTACGAATTGGTTGAAGTTATTAACATTAATAACTTCAAAATGAATAAATAATACCGGATGAACTCTTGTAATACTAAGGGTAAAAAAAAGAAATGTTTTTCTGTTATTATACAAACTATTTGAAAAAAATTCTCTGAACCGATTCTGATAAATTTATATTACGATTTCTGTTCTCAAATTTCCACCATAAGAATTATATATTAGTAAAAACTCGTCACTGTAAATATTGAGATGATTATTAAAAAAAGAAGCTATGGTTGTCAAACATAAATATTTAATAATGCTAAAATAGTGATTAAAACAAATGGTAAATTAAAGCAAAAAAAATAAATTAATTAAAATTCAAAATAAATTAAATGGAATATACAACATGACAATCTCAGTTTATACATAAGACAATTGAATATATGTAATGTAATTTAACAAACTGAAATCAGCAAAATTTTAATATTGAAAAATTAAATATAGCCTTTGAAAGCTATAAAACTCAAGAAGTTTAAATTAAAACAGTTTAAGGAATTATAAAACAATAATTGCGCCATAATAGCGCCAAAAAACTCAGAATATTGAAATTTGGAGGTGTTGAAATCGTATCATTAAATAATTACACATTGACATTATTTTGCACTTTAAGTAAGTAAGTAAGTTATCAGTCCAAAACTGGTTTTACAAGATTAAAAAAATAGAATTAATTAATTAATAGGGATTTATACTTAAATTAGAACTTTATGTTAGTTTTACATTTAGACACATCAAATATGTCATCAAATGCGGAAATAATGCTAGAGTTAATGTATGTATAATCCAATTTCAATTAATCATCGCAACATTGGTAATTAAAGGTTGGGTATATTATGTACGCTTGTGATTAAATTGTTTATTCATAAAATTATTGGTTCTACATGTTTCGAGCTTGGCCCATCTTCAGGAACGTCATCTAAGTGAGCTTAACTTCTGTGTTTTTCATTTAACGTAATATTATTTGAGGTATATCTCTCCTTTATACTACATATAATGTTCGAAATCTATATAGAAATTATGTGTGTTCTTAGGATATTTCAATAATGTTGTTAGCTCTGTTTTGTTGTAATATATTAAGCAACTTGTATTTAAAATCACGAACTTAATTATACTATATTTGGTCTTGTTTGTGGTCATCTTGTCTTTTAACTATTGCTCTCTATCTTAGGATACATAGAGTATTCTGACTTCTATATTCAGCAATATTACTTCCAGCATAAAATGTCAAGTAACACCTAAACGGTACGTCTTTATATTTAATAAAATCGACCACAAATTCGCAATAATAATTTCAAAAATGTAATAATATAGACAGTGTTCCAAACTATATAAATGAAAATACCTCTAGAAAATAGAAGAGCTGAATTCAAATTACTTTTATTTGAAACTTTTTTGCAGCTCCATCAGTATTAGAATTACCTAATTTGTCAAGATATAACTAAATATCACTAGCAAATATTTTTACCAAAATGCAATACTTTCTTCTATACCTTTAGGTAAGAGAAAGAAAAACTTTAGTAAACATATAAAGAAATTCGTATAGATTCCCCCATCACCAACCACTGGAAGAAGCTATAAAGGAATTGGAGAGAAGGTTAAAGAGAGAAGAGAGAGAGAGAGAAGGTGGTTAAAGTTGAATGGTCCCCAAAGAACCCAATGATATATATACAGAAAAGTTAAAAATGGTAAAATGACAGGATCACAATGTGGAGGGAGGACTGGAGGAGTTAACCAAGAGAATAAATGAAACGATGATAAAGAAGGAATGTGAAGTTCAGGAAATGGGAATTTTGGAACAAACAAATGGTGGGATACAAATTCTAATAAGGCAAAACGAACAGCAAGAAGACAACTGAGACAGTGGAGATGTGGGGTGGATGCGAGAGAAAAATACCAAGAAGCGAGGAAATACTGTAGGGATGTATGCAAATTAAAGAAAGCAGGCAGAAAGTTGGAGGAAGGAAGGGAAATTCAAGTAATTAAAACAGAACAGCAGGCATGGAAATATTGAAATAACGACAGGGGGTGTAAAATAAGAGATCGAAAGCGTAATAAGAAAACTGAAGAAGGAGAAAGCGGCTAGATATGATGGACACAAAACAAGGGGTGGATGTACTCAACGAAGCAGGTCTTGGAGAAGATGAGTGAAATAGTGAACAGGGTGTGGAAGGGAGAAGGTTTCCCGAGCCACTGGGATACTATCAATTATTTGTACGGTTCACAAGAGGAGGGATAAGGGAAGGAGGGAAAATTATAGAGGCATAAATTTGCTTAATACGTGTTATAAAATCTACGCGATGATGTTGGAAGAGAGGCTGGAATTGGAAATAAAAGGTATTTTACCGGATGGGCTGGAAGAATGTCTGTCGGGGGGAAAGGAGCTGGATAATAAGGGTGGAAAGTTATATGCTCCGTTTGTAGACCTAAAGGCAGCGTTTGGTAACGTAAATAGAGGCAAGCTTTGGAACCAACTAAAAAAAGAAAGGTCTCGCCGTACAACGGATAGGTTGATCGCAAGAAATATATGAGGAAACGACTTTTCAGGGTAAGGGTGGAGGTAAAAATGAGTGATACATTTTGAACCACAAAGGGAGTACGACAGGGATTAAGTCCCATTAAGTCCATGTCTTTTTTCTACTTATATTGGGGATTTGGAGAGAAGACTGGAGGCGGAACAATCGGGAGGAGTCTTGCTGGTTGCGAACGAGGAAGGAAAAAGGAATAGAACGATAAGCGCCTTACAGAGGTATCTGAAGGGAAAAGAGTTGGAGGTGAATAGGAAAAAATAAAGATTGTCGTGTTCAGAAAAGAAGATGGAAGGAGAAAAAGAGAGGAATGGAAAGGGAAGGAAAGACACGTGAGAGAGTTGGTAAGAACAGGAAGCAATGTGGTGGGGGATTGGTGAACAAGATAGGTGTGGGGGGTTGGTGAACGAAAATTTGATAAGAACATCGCACTTAGAAAAATGATGTTTAGTGAAGAATGTGGTTTTGTACGGATTGGAAAAATGGAGATGGAGGGAAGGATTCGTTTCAAGCTCTCTTAGCTTGGAACTAATTCAAGAGAAATATTTGAAATACGTTCTGGGACTGCAAAGAGCAATACCGGGGTACATTGTGATTGAGGAAGTCAATCTTCATTTCCTCCATCACACTATACTAATGATATGATAAGGGTGGAGGCGGGGAAAAGAGCTGTGAAGTTTGAGGGGTGGATAAGTCGACGAACAGACTGCAAAATTCTATAAGAGTGTTGGAAAAAATCAAGCAGGCAGAGATCGACTATGACCAAGACAAGAGCAGAAAGTATTATGAAAGGAACAGATATGCGAGAGATGAAATGGAGAGATTGAGACTGGAGGCGTTTGATATGTGGAAGGAAATAGTGACAAGAGATAAGAGTGTTCAGAAACAGGAGAAAAGAACAAAGATTGAACAGGGGAAGTACAACCAGTTGAAAACAGAAAGAGTGTAAGGAAGTCATCTAAGAAGTATCATTTAAGAAAGAGAGGGAGAATGGGTGCTGGGTGGAAGACGAAGATGGTGGGAGATGAAGAAACAATATTGGAGAATCGTGCCGAACTGAGGGAGGAGGAGCGAGATTGGCGGGAAGTCCTGAATGAGAGTGAAGATGGGTAGGAAGTGGATGAAGAAGACGATGAATAGAAGAAGGGTGTAGGTAACAAATAATGATTTTATATGCTCTGTAAACTTGGGTAACTTTGGTACGATTTTTACAGTTTTTCGTTCATAAAGTTATGGTTTTACTAACACCAATACTGGCATAATAAAATTTACAAAATTAATGTTGATTTTTGTGTTCTAGAAGTTGAGGGTTATGAGTTTAAATATTTTTTTGGTCAAAATCTATTCCATCTTCAGCAATAGAGCTTCTTCCTCCTTTTTTGTCGGATAGATGTTGTCTCTTGTCTTTTTTTGCGTGAGCCATTCAATAAAACGATCTGCAACAAATTCTTTTATGGCAGAATTGTCAGCAACAACGTCGTTGCATAAACGGCTTAAAACCGCTTGCCTGTTTAATGGAAAATTCCACACTTCCTAAAGCAGAACTTAAGATTTTCAGCATCTCGTTCATCTAATTTCTTCATAAGCATTATTCTTCTTATTCTTCCTTATTTTTTAAAAGTTGGAGAAACTGGTCCTTTGGCACACCACTAAAGCGATTTCCTTGGACTGTATCTTTCCAATCATCCAAAATCTTCCGCCGGTGACCCTTCAAATATAAATGTATTTCGCCTAAAATATCACTTACAAATCTTAGCTATAATTTGATATAAAGTATAAACGTGAGATATAAAGGTGTATCTATCAGAATTAAAATAAACACAGTTACAGTTTCGGTGATCCGGTAGAAAGTTTGCAACCTTTTATCAAAACACCTGCGCAGGGGGGAACTGGTTGTCTACTTGTCTACTTTCCACAAATGCTGCAAATGTCAGTATAGAAGGAATCTGCTGTTACAGCAGTAAAATATTTGTCTAAAATATAATAATTCTCTAAATCAAATAATTTTTAAATGTTACTATGTATTTAAAATAAGTGAACAACGGATCAATATCGAAAAAAGAAACAATGCTTTTAAAATAAGGTAAATAATATTTGTATGATATAACACGTTTGACTCCCAATGCATTCATTTATATCAGAGAGGTCAAAAACTTGTACAAGTTTTAGTAAGTACTTCATATTATTAATAATAGCAACTTTAAGAATTATTTCATCATTGAAATGTGAGTGAAAATTTAATCATTCAATGCTCTCTTGATCAATTTTAGGTTACGTCGTATACAACACCAGTTTCGAACATTTGAAAAAAAACCTGAAATTTTACACTAAAAACATTACATGTAGGGGAACTGCTTTAATGCCAAGGTAAGAATAGGAAACCCAATAAATCGTAGGTAATCTTCAATTTACATTTAACGTTTTTTTAGGGATCACGGATTCACTCATGACTAATCACTTAAAATGGTTTTGATCTATAACCATGAACGTGCGGGCATTCTTATAATTACGTTTAGGAATAATTAAGGAGTATCGTTGTAAAAATCAAGGTTTGGCCTTCATTTGACGACTTCTCTTCAAACCATACTTTCAGGGTACACTTTGTACACACGCATCGGTAAACTAATGAACATTATAAAATGTCTTCATCATATTGTTCGTTTTTTTAGTCAGGATTGTTAGTTAGGATTGTTTAATTCCAACCAGGTAAAGCCAAGTTAAACAATTTTCTTACGTGCGCAAAATTTGAAATTCATTAAGCTGACAGCATGTTTTAAATTTAATGGTTGCAAACACGATTTTTCAAACAGGAGGTTTGCTGGGAATACCTCGTATGTTTAAACGTACACGACAGTTATTACAGAATATGTATGTAATTTATGAATGACGAATGCTACATTAAGCGAACCAGTAGCTGGCTGACATTTAAAGTTTTATTACTGTCGTGGTTCTGTATGAATTACTTACTATTTAGATTTCCGAATTCAGGATTCCCCGAATTACATCAAAATAAAGCAGTTAAATTGATGAATGCATACAAAATAGATGTGATTAATCGTTTAGCAACTTATATAAATATTTTAACCAAAGTTATGCGTTTACCCAAGGAAAAATAATGCAATAAAGATAAAGAAGAGAAAGCGAAACCCACAAAAAATTAAATAAAGATAATTCCACGCTTATTACATAATTCAATCTCATCAATCCAACCTTTCCTTTCTTATTATAGAGCAATTTATACAACGTATATTTCATGCGTTTAGTCCTTTTGTGTGGTCACCTACCAAAATTTGTAATCCCCTCTACGTTTACATTCACCTGATAAAGTTCCTACACAGTGGTATTCAATTAATTTTAATTACGTTCATCTCAAATCAAACAATCGAGTATGTGTAAATCTATACATACGATTTACATGAAGATTGCCATTCTAGTCGAAACTAGTGAGAAATAATATAACCAGTATTAGAGCAATCGATGATGGACTAACTGTATTAACATCACTATTACTAGTTACGTCACTGTCTAAATCTGAAATTTAAAGAACCATGTCACCTAACAGGTGATACGCCTGAGCTCAACTTAGTATACTGAATACTCAAGGTGGCCTTCCGCTGCTGGGGGAATCCTGCGTGCCCTAAACGGAAAGACAAAGAGAAAAAACCGCTTTGGCCGTAGAGGCATCGTCCATTCATCTGTTTTTACAGAGCCATATAGCGTAGGTGAAGCTCTCTCAAGTGACGTTTTTCATCGCGGCTAATTGGAAAGGGTACACCAAGGTTCAAAATTGGTATAAAAGAAGTTGGAACATGTGGTCCAAGTCAGTCACCTTTTTGGTAGTGGTATAACATGAAGGTTAGTGAAATAATGGCAAAAATTTAAGGCAAATTGGAGGAGTCGGTCCGATGAGGCTTTAAAAATTTTGGGTTTGAAAAAAAATTAGAATTATTTTTCTCTTTCTTGTAGGTTTTTGTTTGTGTGCTCCTTTTGGCAGTAGCCGCAGTGCATGGTGAGTATTCATCCAAAATGTTAATAATGTAACAATAATAATTAAAAATAATGTGCTATAAATTAACAAGACACTAAAGTTGTATGAACATATATGATTAGAGCGGATAGCAAAATGTTTTGTATTTCTATACCATTACATCTAATATTGATTGTTCAATTAATGAAGTAGTTAAATTTAAGGATCATGCCTTGTTAAAGAAGATATTTTTGGAAATACACTTTTTGTTGGAAATTTTAAACCAAGGAAAACTTTTTGTCTTCATCAACGTGATAGATATGTTTTGATAATTTACCACCCGTTTGTCCCATATAAGCAGCTCGCCCATTTTTCCTCTTCCCAAAGTTTTCTTGGGCATTATCCAAGCTATGGCATTTTCCAAGGCATTATCCAACTTCATTCCTAAATTTTTAATCAATAATTATAAACATTTTTTCACACATGGGAGACGTCTCCCTCAAAGGATTCCCTTATGGTTCTTTTTGATACTTCTAATTTATCTCAGGGTATTCTACTTTCAACTTTTCAAAAACGTATTTTGGATAAATAAATAACGATTATTTTTTGAAAATAAACTCTTTTTCCTAAAAATAGTGACACAAATTGAAAGAAAAAAGAAAGTTCTAGTTGAAATTATATCAAACTGTAAATATATAAAAATATACAGAGTGTTCAAATTTCCAATCTCCAATTTAAAAAATGTACCATAATTTAAACTAATTGTTATATAAAGTTAAGTATCAAGTCACTCTTAAATTATAATTGTCCTAATATTAGTAACTATGAATGGTATTAATTACTCTCATAATTGACATTGTATTGACATTTACTCCTATAAAGCTCTATATAAAGCTCTATTGCATTGCAAAATGATCTTTACGTTTATTTTATCGAACCATACACTTTCGATTAATCTCTTTCATCACACAATTTGCATCTACGGATTTGTAATGGCTTATCTTTAAAAGAAATGCGTTACATTTCAAGAATTCCACGTGACAATTGTTACAGTGTAATTGTTATTACCCGTTGTATAACAAGCATGAAACTCATAAAGATAAAAATACCAGCACATTTTTCTCGGGCGATTACGACTAATCGGTGTGTCACAAGATGTATAACCACGTGTATGTCATCACTATACTTGTGCATGGGTGCGATTGTTGCATGCTTTGCAAATTGGCGCATTTCCATTTTGTTACAACGGAAATTCGTAATTTGACGTTAGGGATTCCCAACGCATTTCGTACATAAAATCTAGACGGCCATCTTGTTATTCATTCTACAAGCGTTTAGTAATAAAAGAAAACATAAAAATGCGCATCGTCCTTCAACGTAAGTAATTAACACATCGAATTTAATGAACTGCGGATAGTTTGTTCAATTTTTCGCTTGGGTACACTCCTAAATGGCACAGTGTTAATTAGATTGTATTTGTATTGTTCCTTTAATAACACAAACAATAACTGCCCTTGAGAATTGGTAAATGATGCGTCATCCTGTCTCCTTATAGTCTCCCAATATGCTTGATAGTGTAATAGTAGGAACTGTCTAACACTATTATTGTGGTTGCCGATGCATTGTTATTAGATAATTAAACTAGCACCAAAATAGGAAGGACTGGATGTGGAAAAACCATAAACATTCATGCGTGTAGGATCAGCATATAGATGCTGATCCTTGCATGACACAAGCATGACACATAAAAAGAATAAAGCTTGCAATTAATCCTTACACTTTTATTGCTAATATATTCATATAATTCGTATTCTGCAACGATAGATTGGATGGGATATTTTTACCTGTTACTTAATTCTGAATAAAAATGCGTTTTCTTCTCAGATTGGTGTTTAAATGAGTTTAATTTGCATAGTATGCAAATTGGTGTTTCCCAACGTTAGCACAGCAACTACAATAAATGTATACAATAAATATTTTGAATTTAAATACCTTTAAATTCAAGACAGTACGTTCAAAAATAAAAATAGTAAGCCGAGGAGTTTTTCTTCTGCAATCATCATATTCATTGTTTCCTTTATGGTGATTATTTATTTATATTTAACATTAGTTAAATTCAGTGCTAAACATATTTCTGGTACTTTTTGGAAAATCTCCAACCACAACATATTCAAAATTTTGGAAAAACTCTTTACCTATGATTCTGCTTCAATATTTCCCATATTTGACGTTTGATTTTTTGAAAACATTCTGCGGGAGTCAACGGATAAATCATTGCATCTACTAAAGCAGCGTTTTTTGGCCACCCCACATTTTCATACCTTTGGTTTTCTTTTCAGCCGGCTACAGTTCCGGTTGGTCGAGTGGAGGTAGCGGCTATGGCGGAGGCCTCGGAGGCGGCTACGGAGGAGGCCTCGGAGGAGGCTATGGAAGCGGTTACGGAGGTGGTTATGGAGGAGGTTCCGGGGGCGGTTACGGAGGAGGCCTAGGAGGAGGTTACAGCAGCGGTGGCTGGCAGTTAGGAGGAAGTTCCGGATACAGCAGCGGCTGGAAACCGAGCTACTCCTCTGGAGGAGGTTGGAAGGGATCGGGATACGGAGGAGGCCTTGGCGGCGGCTACGGTGGCGGCTATGGGGGTGGCTACGGAGGAGGTCTTGGAGGTACTAACCTCTTTGATTTTATTATGCGAACTATTATGACTCTATTTTTCCGCAGGTGGCTATGGAGGTGGCAGCACAGTTAAAGTAATTAAAATCGTTGTGCCCAGCGGAGGAATTGGCGGCGGTTATGGAGGAGGTAGCGGCTATGGAGGAGGTGGCGGATACGGTGGGGGTTATGGAGGTGGATACGGAGGGGGTTACGGGGGCGGGTATGGTGGTGGAAGTAGTGGATGGAAATCCAGTTCTGGTTGGTAGTAAACTCAAGTAATCGTACCTTCAGTATACACCAGAAGAAACCACTTCAACAGGAAAAAAAAAGAAAGTAATGTTCAAAGAACAAAGTAATGATAATACGTGTTTGTAAATACATTTTGTACAGTTTAATAAATACCGTTTTATTAATAACTAAGAGTTTTATATCATTAAGTCTTACTCATTTTTTTATGGCCAACTGATCGTTTGTAATAATTACGTAAAGTGCCATCAATGCGCTCTTTTATTTACCATTGTATATGGTTTACATCCTTCATTAGAATGTCTTCATTTTACTGCTGCGTTTTTATCTTTGTGGTTAGGTGGTTATCCAATTTAGTAGATATTCTTTATAGTACCACCACATCACGTACAAACCAGTTCCTAAGAAGTAGGTTTTAAAATATGTAGCGTTTCTTGTCTTGTAGTGTTCCGGATTACCTTGAAATTTGGGCATTGGGTCACTAGAGTAACTGTAATTTGGTTTAAAGAATGCAGTAAGCTTCTCGAATAGAGAGGAACAAGGGAAAAGGTATAGTGTTAAAATGTCAATATCTTAATGAAAATATTTTTTGCACGTTAGAATGCACTGGTACACCTCTATAGGAAAATCATTATAATAATTAATTACAGTAAATATTAATATACTTTCAGCCACTGTAATAAGGATAATGAACAGGCGTTTGCTGACAACTGATTGATCGTAAAAGTTTGCATGGGGTAGCTAAATAGGAAACAGTTTCTGAACTGGCTTAAACTTTACAACTAGTTAAACTTTTCAGTTTGCATTACCACTAATTTTTTATTACCCAGTCCCGATTTTGCCAATTTTGCCATAAGGCGGTTTCTTCCATCTGACTTAAAATGCTGGAATACTAACGGTGAAATTTTTCAGCGGTAATGATAATACAAATAACATAATAATAGAAGAACTTGATAGAAACAAAATAATTTTGAGTGGTTGAAGAACTCAAAATTAACCTAGAAGAAACAAAGTAATGTTTGCAGGTAGACCATTCCATACGGTAATTGAACTAATAAGGAAAGAATTATGATAAATATTGGTGCGATGTAGGCGAAATTTAAGTTTTAAATCAGTTTGTGAACGAATGTTTAGACTATGGGAGGATAAAAAAATTATCCTCCCATGGATAATTTTTTTTAGGATCATGTGAAGGTGAATGTGTAAGTATAATTTTAAAAGGCATAGTCAGTAATCTAAAAACTCGTCTGTTTCTAATGGTTAATAATCCCAGTTCATTCCTAAATGGAGTTACATGATTGAAATGTTTAAGTTTAGTCCAAATTGTTGAGAGTAGGTAAATATGTTATTAAGATCAATATTTATACTTCGAACAGCAGCAGATAAGCTGCACGTAATTATCTTGGAAATACTATTAATAAAAAAAACTGAAAAGAACATAGAATTCACTCACAGAAACTATGAGTAAGAAACAAACCTTATCTCCAAGAAGGAAAACAAAAATAAACACAGAACAAGTATATTTACCAGACGTAATAAAAGAAGTATATGAAACTTCACAGAAACTCAGACGATCCCAAATAATTATCAATTGGAAGTAGACGGCTTCTTCACTCTTCTTCCTGTGTTCGATTTTTGAGATGTTCAAAGAATATCTTCCCCAAAGCCGCTTGTCACACCTGAACATATCCCCTGAAGATTAGGCCTCTTCAGAGATTATATTTTTAGCAGCCTTCTTCATATCGTCAGGTGTTATTATCTATCGCTTTTTACAGGGAAGCATACCATGATTCTGCGGTCCGCTGTCGAACAATTCTTCATACCAAATACCTCACGCACCTTCCTGTATAACTGCATTCGCGAACCCATGAGGGACTCCGTGACTACATATTACGCATTTTCTACGTTCCTCTTTTCTTTCCAGAGTTTTTCTCTGATTGTATATCTCTAAGACAAATTTAACTATAACACTATGTAACAATTTTTTTCCAAAATTTTGTTTCTGGTTTGACAGCATTGGTTTCTGTTTAATTGAGCAACAAGTACTCGTATGTAGAACAGAGTAGTTATACCCCTGAAACTTCGTCTTTGTGGCTGTCACAGTGTGTCTTTTGTGGCTGTTACATAGCTGCCCACTTATAAATTTTTTTATCCTTTTGGTTACCATTTTTTGAAATAGATTTGTTTCTAATCGTCGAAAAGTCTTATTTGAATACAAATTAGTGTCTGTTTCATAAGTCTGATACTAATAAAGATTTATTTTCAATTTTCGAGGTACCACAGTCAGTGAGATTTTTCCCATAACTGTTTGACTGTTGATTCAACTCAGATATGGCTTCAAGAAGTTGCAAGCATCCAGCATATGCCTTCTGTTTTATTTGTGAGGACACCAGGACAAATCCTGGGCTCCACATGTAACTTGTGCGACCGGTAAGAACACTCTGGAAGGATGGTACCAAGGGGGAAAAGAAGGCTATGAAGTTTGGTGTTCCAAGGATTTGGCGAGAACCCACGGACCATTCTACAAACTGCTACTTCTGCATGGTGGACCCTTCTAAACGACGGACTGGCAAAGAAAGCACCTGCAGTCATTTATCCCAACATACCATCATCATCCATTACTTCTGGGCCACATGGCGATGAACTGCCTGTTCCTAATCCTCCACAGGGAGATGAAGCTGGTGATAACAGTAATTCGGAAAGTGTGGAAGATTTTGATGACCCCAATTACAGTGCTGAAGGTGGAACCAATGAAAGGAAACCATACTATCCCAACTAAAAGGACCGTAATGATTTGATCACGGAACTTTGTCTTACAAATTCCAATGCTGAGCTCTTAACATCCAGACTGAAGCACTGGAACTTGTTAGATGAAACTGTGAAAGTGTCGAATCCGAGGAAGCGACATAACAATTTTTCCATATTTTTCATCAAAGAAGATGAACTCTGCTATTGTCATGATATAACTGGTTTGTTTCAGAACATTGGAATTCCTCTTCATCCTAGGACCTAGTGAGTGGCGGCTCTTTATAGACAGTTCATCGAAGAATCTGAAAGCAGTATTACTCCATAACAGTTTCCGTGTATTCCCCTTGCCCATTCAACACAGCTTAAAGAAGAGTATCGTAATGTGAAAGGATTACTAAATGCATTGAAACATGAAGAATATGGTTGGGAAGTTATTGGAGACTTCAAAATGATTGCCTTCTTGATGGGTCTTCAAGGAGCGTTTACTAAGTTTCCAAGCTATCTTTGTCTGTGGGATTCCCTGCTATTCACTAAAGCACACTACCATAAACGATATTGGCCTAAACGTACTGAGTTCACTGCGGGAAGCACAACATTAAATGGGAGCCACTTGTAGACCCTCGAAAGGTAGTAATGCCACATTTGCACATAAAACTGGGACTGATGAAGCAATTTGTGGCTGCGTTGGACAAGGAATCTGCAGCATTCAAGCATCTACAATATCTGTTTCTAAAACTTTCCGAAGCAAAAGTTAAAGCTAAAAAGCTAAAGAGGCGTTTACGTTGGACCTCAAATCAAGAAAGTTATTGAGTTTCAAGAGTTTCCCAAGCTTCTCAGAGCAAAGGAGAATGAGGCATGGATCCGTTCCTTGGAAATCATAAAGCTGAGAACTGTGTTGAATTGGTTGAGACTCTGGTTAAAAGGTACATGCAGGATGTCTCTTAAAGTACGTATCCTTGATGCCCACCTTGATAGCTTGAAAGAGAACTTGGGTGCCTATTCCGAGGAGCAAGGAAAGCGCTTTCATCAGGACATGCAATATTTTGAACGTCGCTACCAGGGAACCTACAATGAGCACATGATGGGGACTATATTTGGGGACTAATTCGTGAAAGTGATATGATATACACTCGCAAATCTCGCAAAACTACACATTTCTAGGTTCCTTGTCATCAATTTGTAGAATTTTGGTTAAAATATACTATTGATATGAAATAATCTCTTGAAATAATAAAAATTATATTTTAAATTAAAAATAATAGTGAAATAATAAATGATTCCCTTTTGTCTTTAAATAAAGATAAACCCGAAAATTTGTACGTTTCTTTAATGACGCTATTCGCCTTCGATGAGTCGACCGTGTGATGTAAGCGATCATTAAGGATGCAGTCTATCGCTTATAAAACAAATTAAAAAAAAACTGTGTTATGCTTATGATTTTGAAAAATTGTTTAAATATATAATCTACTTTGATAATAAAAAGCACTTAAAAATAAAGAAATCCCAACATTAAGAAAATTAACTTAAATTAATTTTGAAAACTCACTATATTGAAAAATTAAACGCTTATCAAATTAAAAATGAAAGCATACGTATTTTTTTCTTATAGCTTTTTTTTCATATCTCTCGAAATAACAATCAGCCTCAAATTGCAGATCGAAACTTAAAGACTTGTCCAATCGAGGTTTAACTAGAACCACTGACTTTCGTCTTAGGCTTTGAGAAAATCTCGGCTTTGGCGTTTGCCTTTCGCTTTGGGAAATATACACAAAATTCAGTTCTTAGGCTTCTTCGCCTAACTGATGCGAACCGCAAAGTTCGAAAACAGAATTTCACTTTTTCAATCAAATGGGACTATCCAAACAATTTGGTTCTGGCTAAACCTCGATTGGACAAGTCGACTAGTTGTAGAAAGCCACAAAGTTCGTAAGAACAGTGTTACTACTTGTACAACAACAAATCGTCCGGTTATTGTAATATATTTAAATTTAAAAAATAGAGAAGTTTAATTTTTTTAGATGTTTTGTTTTTTGTGTTTCTAGTTATAATTTAATTTTAAATGATCGAATCTAGTCTTGATATTATTATACTGTCATACATATATATTCTTTGGAGTATTTCTTTTTCCGGAAAGGTAGTGTTAGAGTTTACTTTAGTATATAAATATGTTTTTTTTCCGTTAGCTAATAAGGGCTAATAAGTAAATTTATTTAAAAAAAATAAAATAAACGAGCTTTGTCTTTGTTATATTTACTATCACTTTTTGAATTGTTTTATCCTTCCAAACTGTTCACCATCCTTCCGAAAACAATTTTAGACATATTTTCCTCATCTCTCAATTTTACATTTTTTTTAAATTTCTCAGTGGAATTTTAAGATAAAACTTATTTTAAAATATATAATAAGTATTTTAAAAAATTATATTTTAATGTGAACCAAAAAAAAAATGTTGTGTCTTTGAATAAATGTTCAATAATCGTTTTTAAATGGACAAATATTTCTGAAAAATTATTTATTTCAGAGCCTTTTCTTTTTACTCATTTTTTTAATTTCCCATTGGAATTTTACAATAAGAATTGATAAGTATTATTCCAATAATTTGAGTCTTTCTGATATTGCACGCTATCTTTTCTCTTTTGATGTGCAACATTTCCAGGTTGAGTCTCTTTTTTTTGACGTTCTCTCGCTCGACGATGTTGACACCTTCGTAATCGAAGACATACTTCAATTCATTTGCATGTGTTGCTAGTGCCGTACTATTCGGTTTCACGTTCACATCGAAGCGGTGTTGGTTAATTCTTAATTTCAAGGGTTGAGATGTAGAACCCAGATACACTTTCTCACAATCCTTATATTTGATTATATATACCAGATTGCTTTCTTCTTTATTTCCTCTCTTGCTCTTAGTGTTTGTAAATCTAAGTGTGTTGGTTATGGTGAAAGCTGGTGTTAGATTATACTTGTTCAATATCTTCTTATACGAATTGGCTTCTTTATTCGTGTAAGGAATTGCTACGTGGTATGTTTGCTTCTTTGGATTGCTTTCATCGTTGTTGCTATCTGTTACTCTGGCTGTATTATCTCTTTCTTTATTATCGTTTTTGGATAACAATTCTTCAGGAAGACTTCTTTTATCTTGTCTATATTGATGTCATGAAATTGTATATTAGAAATTGTTAGTGCTTTATTTATTAAGTTTTAGTATGTTTAGTTTTTGTGTTTTTGGGTGATTGGATTGGTGATGTATGTATCTCCAGCTATGGGTACTTTTTTAGTACCAATTAATGGAGAATGTGTTGTCGTTTTTTCTTGTTATAAGAGAAACGTTTTTTTTTCTAATTTTTCTAAACATATGTCTACTACATATTCCATTGTCAGGTTGGCTATTGTTGCTGACACAGGAATACCCATATCACGTCCATATATTTGTTTATAAAACCTTTTTTCATATTTGACATACGTTGATTCCAGGCATAGTTTTACTCCTTCTAAGAATTGGTCAATGTTTAAATTTGTGCTTTTTTCTAATTTGTGGTCAAAATTGTTTGATTGCGGTTATTATTACTTCCATTGAAATGTTGGTGTAAAGTGCAGTAACATCTAGTGATAAAAATTGATGGTTTTCTTTTATTCCGTCTATTTGTTTTAATTTTTTTACAAATTCATAGGAGTTTTTGATTGAGTGTGGCTTATTTCCTATACTTTTTGCAACTATGTTTGATAAAAATTTAGACAGTTTATATGTTGGTGCATCTATTGCACCTACTTCTAAACGGTCTAAAGGGTATGTTTTCTGTGTGAATTTTTGGTAGGAAATAAATTATGGGTGTTTTTATAATAATTAATTAATATTTTTAATTTTTGTATTATTTGTCTTACTTTGTGATTAGGTAATAATCGTAAAAAATAGATAAGCAACAGTAATCGCATCGAAGAAACCGGAAGGACTAGGTCAGCAGAAAGTGCAAGTGAAAGGAAGAAATCGATCAGGACAGAAGATAGGGCGGGATGATATTTGGGAAAAGGTAATCCTGTAATGCTGATAATCAATCCTGTAATTACATATGTAATGGCTACTGCTGCTGATTCTATCGCCAAAATACTTCTGTGAATTATTTATAACTATATTTTTGTCTAATAAAAACTAATTTTTATTTCGTCGAAAATGTTTGTCAATTTATAATTACATAATCAAAAATTATTCAATTTAGTTGTTTGTCTATTGTAGCTTTAAAATTCCAGGTTTAAATGTCAACACACAATAGTGCTATCTTTGGTAGTGGTAGGTTTGTTTCAGTCTCCTCTTTGATAGTCGTTTTCCTGCATCAAGATCTTCATGAACTTTTTTTTAAATAAGTGTTAGAATCAAACTGAATAGTTTACATCATGTAGATCCTCCATGTACACAGGTGTAACAGGAACTTGCTCTACCTGTTTCATACAAATTCTCCCATGAAGAACTGCACTTCACCACGCTACAATTACAATAGAATAAGTTACTTGTGTCCGCACCCATACATTAAGCTTTCAAATTTCAAATACTGCATAACAACCATAATAACACGTTGTTCTAGCGGCTGTAGCG
>JAWQRJ010000979.1:0-17516 GCA_033557515.1 Diorygopyx duplodentatus
TATATATATATATATATATATAGTGGAGTAGGCACAGTTTTAACTTTGTATTGCGCATGCGTTGACGTTTGCGCAGTTAATTCTCGCAATCTTTCGATTTATGAAAGCGGCTTTGATAAATCAATTAACTTTTTACGCCCCCTCGTAAAAGTAACATTTAACGAGGGTCAGCAATTTTAATTCCGAGGACATTACTATCTTTATATTGCAGTGGAGTCTCAGAAAGATTTTCATATTAAGAAAGCTGCCGAACAGGCCTTGCTAACAACAACCTCCGCCCCGATCAAAGCCACGACTTCTACAAGACCTAGTTTCACCCTGGGAAAAGTCACTTCAGTTAGTGCTACCGATTCCTCGTCATTTTCCGGAGAAAATTCACATCCGGAGTATTTACCGCAGCCTATTATACCGACGCCTACGACTACCACGACCACGACTACCACAACGACCACAGTGGCGAGTACAACTGTTCCTCCAAGTAAGTCTTTTAAAGTTAACTACTATTTTACATTAAAGTTTTCATAAAGGTATTTTTTTCCTCTACATTTCTTTACTAACTAGATATTTAGTTAACCACAATAGCTATTCGTTCGACAACTTGAGTGCTTACCCAACTAAACTAACTACCTTCCCGATTAAATACCAACTATCAATTTATGACAATGTCAGTTCTCAACTTTCGAGTATACTCGCTTTATGGCTAGTTTAACTACCGGTAAAATGATAATATGCCATAAAATACCCTAAATAACCTACCACAAAGTTTTGCACATCCGTGTTGCCCAATTTTAAACGTAAACCCCCTCTAAATGTTTCCGTCTTATTCGCTATTTTGCGACTTGAATTCGGTTAAGTCCACCTATTCGTTTGATGTCATTCATCCGCCATGTTTGAAGACGTTGTCTATCCATACTCTCCATTTGTGAGGGATGTTATTCCATCTATTATCAGCGCATCCTCCGGTTCGTCTTGGTTACATCTATCGATTTTTCAGTTGTTTTATTTTACGGCCCAGAATATTTTTCCCGTAGCTTTAACTTATTTATTTAAAATTAATTGTGACGCAAACTCCGGATTTGTTTCAAAATTAATTTATTTAACATAAAATACAAAATAAAATAAAATATCAATCTGGAAATTAACGATAAAATCAAACGGTTCTTCTTCTTCTTTCACGGTCCTCGGGCGCCAGATTTTTTTAGGGAGTTTACTCTCCGCGGTCCATCCGGTCTCTGGGATGTTCCAGGTAGCTTCAGTGAAGGCACGGATTCCAGGCATTCTGTAATCTTGTCGGTTTCTTCAAAGTCCGGAGTCGGTATACAAAAGATTATGCAAACAATCAAAGCGGTAAAATGGACGGAAACAATTCCAAGCAGAAGAAAAACAATTTAGCAATTAGAGACAGGACTAGACTGCACGGCAATAAACACAATACAGCTGGTGAGAGAAACATGACTAACGTGCGAAGCAGAAACACTAACACACGCTAGAGGAAGAGAGACAGGACTAGACCGCACGGCAATAAACACAATACAGCCAGTGAGGAAGACGGGACTGGTCTGGAGGACGCACAAACTTACTTTCACGGCTACTGGTCACTGTTACTAGTTCACTACTGGTTCATTACTGGTTTCACTACTGTTTCACTACTACTGGTTTTCACTACTGGTTTCACTGGTATACGTTTCGGCTGGAGCGCTGGTTTTCGAACCCCCGGCAGTATATGTCCAGTCGTTTAAAGGAAATTCCGCCTGAGCTCGGATGGTGTTAGGTTAGGACACAGTACGGTAATGGTAAGGGGAATATTGATTTCTAGTTCGGCGTTAACTATTTCCAGACCGCATTTGTGTGAAAGTTTCTGAACAATTAAAAAGCAAGTTGACCGATCGGTCGAGAAGTGCAAACGCTATCACTGCGTTAGTAAAAATCAACGGGAAACTTGCGAACTTTCTGCGATAGTTTGTAATTTAAACTGATGCGTTTAATCTGAGTAAAAGCTTTTTCCGCTCACTGTGTTCCTAGATTTAACTACAGCTTTATTACAAGAACGGCGCGACGTATTAATTCGTTCGCAAAATGTTCTAAACGGGTTTAAACTATTTTAAACCAATTTCCACTTACCTCCCTTTTTTCCGTTGCAGAATTTTGCGTCGTGCAGAGACCACAATTTCCTGATCAATACATCAAAGAAGGCAGCTTTAAACGGGTGAGTAGGGATAAGTGCATATTTATTTTAAGGAGCTACGTATTTTCATAATCTTTTGAACACGTTTCTTGGTCTACTTCGGCCGTATAAAATTTTGCATATTTAAATAGATTCAACGAGGGACCTTAGTCCATATGGCACTGGCAGATGATATATCGCGCTGCGATAATGCTGATGTAACAGTTTCTGAACAACGAACTAAAGAACCCTTTGCGATATGCCATTTACATAATGATGCGTTTTAAAGTTAACTTTATACGTTTTATAAACGACGTTATTCGGGCTAATTTTCGAATTTCGCTCGACAAACACAATGCAACTGTTAATGCCCTTTTATTTTAATAAATCAAACGTTTGAAACGTGTTTGCTTTTGCCACAGTCGGTAGCTTAAAATAGAACATTTCGATCGATTATTTTACGTGTACAACTGGCTCCTAAATGCTACCGAAAATTTAGTTCAACATTTTCACTAGATCTTAATGGCTGAAAATAAACAATAAATGTTTAAAGTTGTTAAAGTTATTATCGCCCATATGACTTACCCAGTATAATAATGAAAAGTAAGTTTCCTTATGAAAAAAAAATGAGCCCCCCAAGCCACACTTTATCTAATTTACATTCATGAGATCCACCTACCTGATATATTCAAATACGTCCCAATCTGGAGTTTCTTATTAAAGCCTGCGTTTTTGTCCCTATTCAAGATTTACCACGCAGACGAGTACGAATGCTCGGACGTATGCGAATGCGAAATTGGAGAAAAATTATCTTGCAAGACGATATGCATAGATAGGATGCCGTGCAAAACGGAATTCGCTTTCTATAATCACGCCGCGCCCGCTTATCAGGCGTACAGAGGGCGCTGTCTCTGTTATTCGGGCCATTTTATCTGCATGAAGCCTTCACCCTCAGACTACAACCTGCCGCAAGGCGTGTACCTCTTCTTGGGGTACAGCGAGGTCGACGAAAGGGAACTAAACAAGAATCACACGAGAGTCACCGTGCAAAATATTGTGCACGTGCTTCAGGATTTCATTAAGCAAGAAGCTGCCAATGGTGTAAGTCGAAAGTAGAAGTCATCATTTTTTATTAGAGAGAGCGCATGCCCAATACAGTCTGCGCATGCCCATTAGAGTCTGCGCATGTGCAAACTACGTTTTATTAATGTTCCGTTTTCGGGTATTTTCTGTTTCCCTAAATGTCCAAGTTACATAGTTATAATTCATTTGCGGTGCGCTATATTGCGTTTGACTTTAACCCGAGGAGCTGTGAATGTTAAATTGGTGCAAAATTGGTGTAATGCGTTTAACGGCCGGCTGTATGAAACTTTTCTCGGTTTTGTATATCCAAGTTAAATTGAAACAATCAACTAATTAAATTTTTCCCCACGGACTAAATTCGAATTCCTGTTCCGTCACACAGCCGCGGGGTGCGAAGAATTTCTCTACATTTTTCATATTTTAACCTGACCATTTTAGACCTTGAATTTCGAATCGTTACAAATTTTATAACGGCAATAAAGTTTGCCAGCGGAACCGCTGCTTTTAGCTCAAAGATAGGGAATAGCTAATCAAAGTTACTAATATTTAAGCAAAGGCATAGCAGCGCGGCAATTTACATATTTACCAAAATTTGAATATTTCAATCTGAAATATAAGGAATAATTCAAAATTCGACGAATTTTTAATTCATTACATTTTTAGCGCATGCGCTCTTCTGTGAAACAAACTAATCTAACCTTAATCAACCATTCCGATTGAATTCTTACGTTTTTAAATCCACAAAACGACCCTTTCCTTCGCGCAGTTTTAAAATCATAAACTTCACTCCTAACTTTAAAACTCTTTCATTCGAAAACTGACCCTTTCAGACTTTATGCAACTTGGAACTCTTCAATACCACCAGGGAAAATGTCATTATTGTTGGAAAACTGAATGAGCAAGTCGATTATTCCATGTTGTCACCTATGGACAGCCTTACAAAAGAGAAGGTAAGTTTAAAAACTGAAGACGGATGCCAGTAATTGTTAGATAAATCCATATTCACTGATCGAACACAGACTGGTAGGCTGATTCGCGTCGTAAGCATAATCGAAATTACGATAACCGACCCCAAATGGGTAGTCTGGTTTGTCAGTGTAGATACACTGACAAACATATTTTCTATACATAGATTTTTTGATTTTGTATTTTGCGTAATCTCAAATAACTTTTTCAAACATTTCAGGAAGAATGCGCAGAATTAATGGAGACCATAGGTGATAGAATAAATTCCAGGAATCCGGATTTCATCTCGCATCTTCTCCTATCGATATTCAAAATGGCGGAAGTAGAAATTGTACAGATCGAGCCAATCTCGAAGGCGGCGAATTCAAGCAGAACAAATAATTTTGTAATAATAGGTATGATATTACTTTCATTTAGCAACTTGTATAGGGGTACATCGTGACATTCGAGACTGTAATATCGTATGATTAAGCACAATTAAATACATATCGTTTTACAATGAATTATTAACAAACAAAAAAAAAAGGTATAAAACAAAGATGTGTTATTAGTCAATAACAGGTTTGTATTTATAATTTTTGAGAATTATAGATACAAAGAAAAAAACGATGATATATCAAAAGGTAAAATAAAAATAAAACTGTGTACATATCATATATACGTTGACTGTTGTTAATGATACAGAAGAAACATTGTAGCGGATAGCTATAGATATGTATATGCTGTAGTAAGTAACGATCATAAACATTGCTCAGCTCATATCTGTCCAAATCTCACGAAACGATCATTTTACTTTAATTTAAAATCGTTTTCACAAAGAAAATCCCTTTTACATTTGAGATCATGTACAATCTAAAAATGTCTTCCCAGAGTTATATTACATCATAACTCCGAATGCCGCGACATTTTCAGTTATTTTTTACCGTATTTTTTTTAAATGTTGATCTGAAAGTCTTCTCAAACACCCATAAGATCTTTATATTCAAATATATTGTGACTAAAACATTTCAACAACTTTAACTCGATATCTTAAATAAATTCATATGGAATTCAAACATTTTATTTCAATGTTATATTTTATTATAAAGTTTAATTGTTATAACACGAAGACTAGCCATGATCAACATGCAACAAAGGAAAAAAAGAGAATGTCTAGGCATACGTAATAAGAATATGCATATCATAAGAGCTTTAAATTGTATATCATTTTTTTTATAGTGGCCCTTTAAAGTACTTTTATTGTGATATTTAATACTGTTTCTTTTTAATATATTAGGTGATTCAGTTTAGTAACTATCACTTAAAATTGAAAATAATGTTCGTTAGAGTACAGGGTAACCACATTTGTATAGAGCGTGGTTTGAGATGGGGGAAGGTCGGTTGACCTCTGAGTCTGTAGCGGAAGGTGGGAAGTTCAGTAACCATGTTTCGGTTAGTGAACGCGACATGGTTAGTGAACTTCCCACCTTCCACTACAGACTCAGAGGTCAACCGACCTTCCCCCACCTACCCACCTCAAACCTCGCCCATTACAAATGTGGTCGTTTGGTCTCCGCCACCCTGTATTAAAGAGAATAATCCGAAAACTTCATATAATGAAATAATCCTAATTGTAAATTGTTATAAACGTGCAACTTTTACAAGGCCCACTATACCGTAATAATTTTTCTAATCGTAACTTTTACGTCACTTTTAAATTCAAAAACGACTGACTCACGACATATCGTTCATATAAATAAGTTTTAAACCTAGCGGTTAGTGTTATAAAAAAGAAAATGGAGTACATATTTGTAACAAGAAAAATGGACTAAGGAAATTATTGTAATAAATTAAATTAACGAAAAAAAAAGGAACACATTCCCGACACAAATAACACTGGCAAAATACAAATATATACATACATAAATACATATATAGAGAAAAAGTCACAGTAACTTGCACTGACAAACTACACATTGTTAAATACACACTATATGCTTAATTGTTATATATATATAATGAAGAAAAATGGTACGCAAGCACGTTTGAACCTATAAACAATGTAAAAAATATTAGATAAAAATCCCTTTTGATAGTAAAATATTTTTACAAAAATTTTATAGGCATTTTCTTGTTAAATTTGAGATATTCAGTTAACTAATACGAATGAATCGTATTAAAACGAATTAGAGAGCTTCTATAATATACATATATGAATGTTTCAATGTTAAAGCTTAATATACATTGACCCACATTTCTAGTGTATACTAAGCTTAATACTTTTTAAGTAGTCTATGTATTAAAAGAAATACGCTTTGTAGTTTAAATCCCGTCCAATATTTTCTTTAATTAATTTGGTTCTCTCGTGCATGTGTTTTTCTGTAACACGATGATTTAGTTGAACATAAGGTACGTATGTGTTATAAAAGTGTAACATAATTGTATATTTTAGGACATTTGTTTAATTTAAAAGAAAATTAGGGTAAATAGGTTTAATATTCTAACAATAATTAAGACGAATCCAATCGAGGGTTGACTTAGGCAAAAAGATCATCTAGTTTAGCTAAAATTAGATCAAAAAGCCACTCTACCATAGCTTCGAAAACCCCGATATGCTTCAAATTGCTGTAAAAAACAATACAATAAATGTAAGAACAACTGTGCTTCGTGTCATAGTTAATATACATATAAACGGTATACATATTCTGTTAAGAGCAATAAGGTATATTTAAAAAAAAAATGTTTATTTCATTTTATGTAATCAGTTTCACTACTATACTTAGATAACATGTGAAATAAAATTGTTATAAAATACTTATCTTATGTTTTATTATTCCCAATTATGCAAATCTTATTAATACAAGGTCAGAATAAGGTCCTAATAGCCAATTGTCCTAATTGTCAATTGTCCCAATTAAGAACAAGTTTTAAATTTGTTATTTTTATCATATTTATTTTTTCATATAAAAATAAACAATCCTCTCGAGAATACATGTTCAACAATTAATGTTGTTAAATAGGCAAGAAATTATATTTATAGAACTATAGGAAATATACTCTGGAATTACGAACAAACAACAACATCCGGATTAACAATCAAACTCCAGACAACGTTGTTGTGCAATTTTGGCAAGTTCCTTGCTTTTTTATGTTTATTTTTGCGATTAACTTGGAGGTAATAAAAATGATCTGTTATGTCAATACTTGGTGCCCTGAAATGTATGCAACCAAACATACAACCTCGATTTTTACAGGTTCCTGTAATTAAAGTGATGTTAATTAATCAAACTTATTTGTTTAGACAACCACACGAACAATACAACTCGTTTCTAACCTTAAAAAAAGAAACAAACACGTCACGTATAAATGATTTTCTAAATTAATTAACTTTATGTGTTCGAAGAAAGGTAATTTTTTGTACCTGGTGACTTTTGCTTAATGTTGGCAATTCTGTATCATCAGCTGTTGGGTAGCGACAATTCTTCCTAGAAGTGTTGTGTGTTATTTTGTGCAAAATGTGTGTTAAATTGTTTAAAAGAACTACACCGATGGGAGAAATTTGATGGTTTCGTTGTGTTTGGAAAATTTTGCATGTAAGTAGCACCCAGTTATCGTTTTTAGTCTATTTTTTGTTATTTACTATTGCGTGAGGGTGTATTAGGGTTTCATTTGTTTTCGTATTTATCAGTTCTCTATTTTTGTTCATGAATTTGAGGTTATAACATTGCTATTTTACGTTAACCTTCGCAGTAAACATTTGGTTTATACATAAAGTGATGACACAAACATCTTGCGGTTTTATAAATTTATTTTCATGTGACGTAAAGATTTATACGTTAGTGCAGCAAAAAAAAATATCAAAAAGTTTATGTTTTAAACGAATATCCAAACGAAAATTTTATGTGCACAGTTTTACATGTATACTGTTACTATAGGATATAACGTGATTTGTTATCAATTACCGGAAGATACAACAAAAAAATGACGGGACATTAGTCATTTGTTAACATAACATTAAATGCTGTGCACAATATACAATTGAGATTGTATAAATCATGGACCAAAAATACAGGTAATAAATTAGTCTTTTTAACACAAACAGATATAAAATTAAAGTGTGTGCATGCATTTAAATTTAAATTTAGGTATTCAAAATTATATTTTTAACTCCTTAAAGATGATTTTTTGGGGGTAATTTAAATTCAGAATTCTGCAAGTAGGTCGATATATTTAGATATTCTTCAAAATTCCAAAATGTTTTCATACCGTGCATACTTTTTTATACTGGGTATAAATTATTCAACAAATTAGTTCCTAGAACACTAAACTGCTAGAATGTTTAAGACGTCATACAGTTAAACATATAAATACATAAATATTGTAATTTATTATACATAAAATAGTGGAAGGGATTACAAAATTATAATGGGTATGTCAAATTATACCTTCAATTTGAAATATGGATAAATGGATGTTTTAATTCAACAAGAAGTTGGGTTATATTTGTTGTATTGCAAATGTAAGTGTAAGTTGTGGTGTATTGCAAATGTAAATTTTGAAAAATAAACTGTGTTTCAACCTGGTTTTAATTTTGTGCAAATTATTTTTGGTTTGATAACCAAAAATTTTAATTAATTTCTTTACAGAGCGCGTAATCAAGAATTATATGCAATAATGGAGCTTTCGCATAGTCTCACGCTAAACGAAGAGGCATTAGCTCAAATCCCGCCTGCCAAACGACCGGTTTTCATTTTTGAATGGCTACGGTTTTTGGACAAAGTATTAGTTGCTGCACAAAAAGTTTGTATCCCGATTACCATCGATCATAAATTGTTATAAACTCTTAATTTTCCTTTCAGAGTGACATAAAAGGATGCCAAAAGAAATTGGTTGAGCAACTGATGAATCATCTTCAAGAGTCCCCAGGGCCACCAACTAGAAAACTTATCGCTCGCAGTTTGGCTACGTTATTCTCGGTTGGCGATACGTTTCTCTTATTCGACACGGTTAACAAGTGTAACGATATTTTGAAAAATAAAGATGATTCGCCGAGTTTTCTACCTACAAAACTGTAAGAAAGTATTAATTTTTCGAAAGATTTGAGCGGCTAATTTTACTGTTTCAGTGGTGCAATATGCTGCGTCGGAACTATGTATGAAAAACTGGGTAGAATGATGGGACGATCTTACGAAGAAACTGTACAAATACTTATTAGATCTCTCAAGAGTGCCGAATCCCAGACGAGAATTGAAATAATGTTAACACTCGAAAAGGTAAGTAAACTCGAAACCGATAATTAATTTTAACAAATAACTCTCTATGCAGGTTTGTGCAGGAATGGGTACAGCAATATCAAATTCGCACAAAGAAATCTATAAAGCCGCGCGAACTTGTCTAATAGACAGGGTTATGGCCGTACGTTGCGCAGCAACCCGATGTTTACTTGAAATGTTAAATCACGCCCCCTTCTTGTATACGACCGAACTGGAAAGTCTAGCCACGTTGTGTTTTCGAGCATTTGATGGGTCCAACTACGAAGTACGATGTTCCGTTGCCAAACTTCTCGGCGCGTTAATTGCTATGACGCAACAAAATCATAAGGCAAATCAAACAAGTACGTTGAAAATAATATTTGCGTAGAATAATTGTTAAATTTTTTTTTGCGACAGCACAAGTACAGTTGAAAGGATTGAAGCTGGTATCCTTGGACGAAGCACTCGGAATTTTAATGTCTGGTTTTTTACGTGGAGGTGTCGGATTTTTGAAGGGTACCGGTGAAATTATTAAAGGTAGTTCGGGTGTTAATCGTGAAGTACGTGTAGGAGTCACGCATGTAAGTTAATTCAAAATTAAAAAGGCAATTGTTCAGTTTAGCGTCTTGAGAATTAGCAACATTTTCATCTGTCGGTTCGTTCGTTCGTTCGTTCGTCTGTCCGTACGTCTGTCCGCCCCTACGTCTGTCTATAGGTCGTATTTGTTATCAATACATCTCCTCATTTCTATACTTAGATTAACCGTTGAAAACCAAAATGTTTTTAAGAAATTTTTTTAAGTGTAAGCGTTGCCAACGAATTTAAACTCGTACATCATTGATAACATGCATCAACTACCGAAATTCTCAAGACTCTAAACAGTATAATTGTCATGAAAAATATTTAAAAAAATCCTAATTATAACTATTGTAGGCATACGTAACTTTTGTCACAATATTAGGCAGTGTGTGGTTAGAACGTAACATGAAATCACTGCTCAACCACGTTTTATATTTGGTTGCTAATCCGAAAGTGGGGTCGTCCCACGTTGATGCTGTATATTCACGAAAATGTATAAACTTCATACTACGCAGCATTCTTGGGAAAATGCTCGGTGAAAAAGCTCAGACATCAGCTTGTAAGGAAATCGCTCAGATAGTCGTTAAAGAGATGAATACAATCGATTTTAACCCGGAAAATGCTAAAGATCTCAATCAGGAAACATTGTTCAGTCAACATTTGCTTGTATGCGCTTTACAAGAAATGGGTAGTTTGATATTAAGTTTGGGAACGACTGCGCATGATCTAATAACGGATCAGTCACTAAGTATGTATATTTTTAAAATCACTTCACTTAAATGATTATTTTATATTTTTTTAAGAATTAGTTGATGGAGTCGTTAGCGTTTTGTTACATCCATGTCAAGCTGCCAGATTAGCCGCTGCTTGGTGTTTGCGTTGTATATGTGTCGCTGTTCCAAGTCAAAATACTCCCTTAATAGACAAGTTTGTTAGTGGAATTGAAGATTTACGTACATCTCCCGAAGCAATAGCTGGTAATGCCAATAATATTAAATAGTGGCCAATAATATTAAATAAAAAAAATATAACCTAAATTTTTTTAGGTTATAGTGGCGCGTTAGCTGCGGTATTAGGTGGAGTACGGCTCTCACCTCTTGGAGTTCCGCACACGAAAGGAAAAGTGATTTTTAATACTGCGGAAGAATTATTACGTAGTGCGAGCCAAAATAGTCGTTTATCATTAAACCGTACTCAAGCTGGTTGGTTGTTGATCGGAGCCATAATGACATTAGGAGTACCAGTGGTACGCGGTTTGTTACCTAGAATGCTTCTGTTATGGCGTAATTCGTTCCCGAGATCTAACAAAGAATTAGATTCCGAAAAGGCTAGGGGAGACGCATTCACTTGGCAAGTTACATTGGAAGGGCGAGCGGGGGCTTTGTCAGCTATGCATTCGTTTTTGCAAAATTGTCCAGAGTTAGTTACCGAAGATATTATAAGGCGACTACTTACACCCATTGAATCAGCACTAGCAATGCTAACCAAGTAAGTACCTGGAAGACCGAGCTCGCTCGGGGGTAAAAACATTGTTTTCCACCCCTAACAGAGCTTGCCCGGATAGCACCATCGTGTGGTGAAATGTAAAACTAACAGATCGAGCTAGTTCCGTTCGACCAGCACCGTATAGATGGCTCCCTCTATCAATATAACATGATTTTAGTGAAAATCGATTCCTGATGACGGATTATTTGCCCGCAACTTAAAGCCGTCTTCCCGATATTTTATTCATTGCCACATGTGGATATTTTTACACATAAATAAAATGGACAGAAACCCAAAAATAAATAAAACGCTAGCCGTTAAGCTTTTTAGTATGGTGAATATCAAAGAGAACATCTCATGTCATATATGCAACCAAGATTGTCCTGTTGTACGACTGGTTGCGTAGTCGAACGATTTTTCCTCACAATTTTATTGCCGATTTTTAAACGCCCATAAAAGATTTAAACGAGTTTTCCCAACGTTGAGACCTATCTGAATCGATTTCGAGTACCGGAAACTCTAATTCCTGCAAATATCACCCGCGTTTATGGTGCCATTCCCGAGACGACCCGTGCAAAAATATATATATATATATATATATATATATATATATATACATACAAGATTTGCACGTTTAAGAATATTAGATATATTGAGTAGTATAGACGTAACCAATAACTATTTAATTATTTTCTTTCTTATATTAGTATCTCGGTCGTTTTGAAGAATTACGGACAACCTCTGAAAGCTCCTGCTGCGATGGTGCGTTTACGATTATACGAAACGTTAATGTTGCTACCACCACAATCATTTGAAGGTAGCATAAGTATTTAATAAAAGTATGTAGACAAAACTAATATTTTAATATTTATAGGATCGTACACGCATTTACTAAGGATGTTAGTGGCTGAATTCACATTAACCGAAAATCAGGCGAACACTACAACGTCACAGCTTCGTACAATGTGTCACGCCGACGATTCTGTAATTCTAGGAACTTGGTTGCAAGAAACCGATCATAGAACAATTGAAGATCAAGTAAGCGATATCTTCTTTTTTTCTTACATCTATTAGGTGTACATACTTCACTAATACATCGACTACCAGTGAAAATTTTAATTAAAATTTAACAAAATATTTCAATGGTAGTATGAATCATTCACATTTCCTCTTATTTTCGTGATCAATGTTCGCAACTATTTCAAATTCTTAAAATCACTTGCTTTCTATAGATGGAACCTAATAGAAGAGCTGACGGTGAACATGTGAGTAAATGAGCTGTCAGAAGAGTAGGCTTATTAACTATAGTTAGCCAGTTTTTTTTCTTTGTTTTATTTATATATAGCGGACTTTATTTTTTATATTATCGTTTCTGTCTATATTTTTTTCCAATATACTTTTTACATTTTTCAGCTCCAACCTAACAGTGCAGCAGGATCCGGAGCGTTAGAACATGATTCGTGTTGTTTATATCGTGTACTGCCTCCGGTAAGTCATGTTGATATATATATCTTGGTCTGTCCGCCCGTCCGTCCGTCTGTCCGTCTGTCCGTGCTGAACACTACTTCTCCTATTTCTAATTATTTTAGGCAAAAAATGTCAAAATAAAAGTTGCATGGTTTCAGTTCTTCTCTCTTCAAAAAGTATTTTCATATATACAGGGTGTCCCATTTCTTCTAGACGTGTTCCAACTTCAGTTTTTTTAATGGAACGCGCTATATATTAATTTGTGATCGATTTAGGAATTATTGGACATTTTTTTTTTGCAAAAAATTACATTTGACTAACCTAATTTTAATATATTACAATTATTCACCAAATCACATATCACATATCTTACATAAATTTATAAGAAAAGTGTCCTCAAGATTTTAACAAACCGTGTGAGTGTTTCACACCAGACATTTTTTTTCTAGGGTGAATTTACACCTGGACCTCTTCCTTTGGGCGTAGCTGTAATTGACGCGTCCGTTTTATTATTCGGTCAAATCTTTCCAAGGGTAGCAAACAAGCATCGTCTGCAAATGTTGGATCATTTCTCCGAGTGTATCAAACACGCGAAAAGCTCTCGACAAGAAGCGGTGCAAATGAACGTTTTCACAGCGCTTTTGAGCGGTCTCAAAGGGCTTACGGAGGCGAAAATGAGTTTCGGACAAGAAGACGTTAAGAAAGCTGCAGCGAATTTGATTATCGGGGCTTTGACTTCGAGCAATCCGATCTTACGTTGCGCCTCAGGCGAAGCAGTCGGTCGTATGGCGCAAGTCGTTTCGGATTCGAGATTTACCGCAGAGTTGGCACAAACTAGTTTTGATCGATTAAAATCGGCCAGGGACGTAGCTAGTCGTACCGGGCATTCTCTAGCGCTGGGATGTTTACATCGGTACGTCGGCGGTATGGGTTCTAGCCAACATTTAAATACGAGTGTTTCGATTTTGCTGGCGTTAGCTCAAGATCAAACATCTCCGGTTGTTCAAGTTTGGTCCTTGCACGCTTTAGCGTTAATAGCTGATTCCGGTGGTCCGATGTTTAGAGGTTATGTAGAACCAAGTTTATCGTTAGCTTTGAAATTATTGTTAAACGTGCCTCAATCTTACATTGACGTGCATCAATGTATAGGAAAAGTTTTGTCGGCGTTGATTACTACGATTGGTCCTGAATTGCAAGGAAATACTACCACTATTTCAATGGCGAGATCGTCGTTTCTTTGTGCTTGCGCAATCATGCAAGATCATCAAGATGCGTTAGTACAAGCTGAAGCTACTGGATGTTTACAGCAGTTACATTTATTTGCACCGAAACATGTTAATTTATCGTCGTTGGTACCGACGTTATGCAGAACCTTGTCGAGTAATCATTTACTTTTGAGAAAAGCCGCAATATCTTGTTTGAGACAATTAGCTCAAAGAGAAGCTAAAGAAGTGTGCGAACACGCGATGACTTTAGCTAGTGAGAGTCGTGATACGAATACAGTTGAAGGATTGCTGATAACAGAAACTGGTTTACCTGGTGTTTTATTTAGTATGTTAGACACTGAAACTGACGCGGCGTTAATTAAAGATATACACGATACTTTAACGAGCATGTTACAAATGTTAGCCGCAGATAATTTATCGCAATGGTTGGATTTATGTAAGGATGTTTTAACGGTTGCTACTGATACGAATAATCCAGAAGATCAAGTTAGCGTGGCGGCAACTGACGCCGAAGAAGAAGCAGAAGTTGAAAGCGATGATCAAGAGGAATTCCACGCCGAAGATGAAAGTTCCCACCCTGCCGTTCAACCGAGATGGCCTACAAGAGTTTTCGCTGCAGAATGTGTCAGAAGGATTATCGTAGCGTGTGAAACAGACAAAATTGGCCATTTCGATTTAGCGCAAGCCAAAGAATTACAAACTACAAAGGGAAAAGGTGATTTCCTAGTATTGCATTTATCCGATTTAATTCGCATGGCATTCATCGCTGCGACTAGTGATTCCGATCCTTTACGACTGGAAGGTTTAAAAACATTACAAGAGGTTATCGAGAAATTTGCTAAAGTACCCGAACCTGAATTTCCTGGACATTTACTTTTGGAACAATTCCAAGCGCAGGTTGGCGCAGCTTTACGACCTGCATTTTCACCTGAAACATCATCTCATGTTACGGCAGCGGCGTGTGACGTTTGTTCAACGTGGATCGGGTCTAGCGTAGCAAAAGATTTAAACGATTTACGAAGGGTTCATCAACTTCTTGTATCGTCTCTAGCGAAGTTATTAGTTAAAACAAATACCATGCAACTTTACAATGAAAGTTTAGCTACTTTAGAGAAATTAGCTATTTTAAAAGCTTGGGCAGAAGTTTATATCGTGGCTATGAACGAAAACGGTTCAGACCCATCATCTTTAGATTTGGTTAAGTCGTCTTCGGTCACTTCCGACGATGAATTTGGTGATTTTGAATATCGAGGGGAAAGTTTACTAACGTTGGTACAACCACAACTAGTTAGTTTATCTCAACATTGGTTAGCTGCATTGAGAGATCACGCATTACTATCCCTTCCAGCGGAATTTGCAAGTCAATTACCGCATGATGGTGGTGCATTTTATACAAACGATACAATGGAATCATCGCGACCGCATTACGCCGCATCTTGGCCACCAATTTTACACGCTGCAGCACTTTGGATTAATTCCGGTTTTAAAAATGGAACACCCTCAGATAACGATGACAACGCCAATAAAGTAAATAACAATCAGAATGGAAGCGAAAAATTCCATCTGTTATTCGGTATCTGTATGGAAGCTTTATGTAGTCCACGATCGACGGAACCGTTAGAAAGCATTATAATTTGTTTGAGGGCATTGTATACTTTAACCGATTCGATTTGGGCACGTGAACTACTTACAATAAATAAATCTTTAGGAATTGAATTATGTAACGTTTTGCATAGATTGATACTTACGAGAGATAACAATACGGCGCAATTAATGTGTATGAAAGTTCTTAAACAAATCATAAAAGCGGCTCAAGAACATATCGATGGTATTAAAAAGAAAAAACTACGAGAAATCGCTCCAGTTAACCAAGAACCCACAAATACAATAGAAATTGATCTTTTAGGAGAAGGAGGTGATACAGGAGAAATTACTCCAGGAAATTCACTGGTTTTCGCCGTCTTAGAGGTCTGTCTATGTTTAATCGTTAGACATCTTCCTTCGTTAAGTCCAACTCCTAATTGCACAATAATGACATCATTTCGCATCACCCAATCGCACGAAGAATCAAGTAAATTAATTTCGATATCCGTATCCAGTATGGAAAACTTACATAAATTATGTTCACCAAAAGGAGCTATCGCCATTTTACCGACGATCCTGTATTTAACGACAGGAATAATAAAAGAGATGGCCACGAAAGATATTAACGAACCGGCTGTGCTCGCAAATAATACAGGCGTACAATCGGCGTTGCATTGTTTAAAAGTTCTTTGCACCGATCGGTATTGTCGTGGCGAACAAGTCGGAGAAGAGTGGCAGAAACTATTACAAAGTGCGCTAGCTAAAATAATCGATTTAGCTAAAACAGGAAGTGACGAAACAAAGCTAGATGAAGTCGCTATGATGTTGGCTATTGCAGTGTTTGTACTAAATTCCCCTACGAAGGTTGTGTCAGCTCCTAACTTACAATATCCGTGTATTAATCACTTCCGACAATGTCTACAAAGTCGCAATCCAATGGTAAGAATTACTTACTTAAGTAGTTTAATTGTAATCTTCTTCTTTTTTTTACATCTAAATAGGTACGTTTGAAATGCGTCCAAACTTTACGATCGATATTCTCGCACAACGACAAGGTTATCTCAACTGCGTATATCCAGGCATTAGCACCGAGACTTGTCGAATATTTATACTCCGACAACGCTCGAAAGATATCTGCCGATGGAGAATTATCTGTGACATTAGAGACCATTATTACAGTTGAATCGTTGATTGGTTTGGCTGAACCACAAAACAGTAAGTTTCTTTCTGGTAGGAAATCTATTAATTTGCCTTCGTAAATTTCCGAGCCCCGCATAACCTATTTTTTGTTTTTATACGCTAACAGGAGATATTATGCAAGGCAAGTTTCTTTTATCTATTAATTAATTAATACTATTACATGAACTATTCACCCACGTCATAGTGCCGATAATATGTCAAAAGGGTTATTTTTTTGTGTTAAAAACAATAAATCAATTGAAATTTATACAAACAAGTAGTGTCGTAAGTTTATCTTAGGTTGGCTGAGTCGCTTTTGTGATCGCAATAAACGAACTACATAACCTCCTCTCATCTTATTCTTCGGCTCTTTTACTCTGAAAATTAATTCTGGTAAATAATTCTACGCACTATACACGCCGCAGATATTAGAAACGTTGTACATGTTAAATGTTTTAACATGTACATGTTGTAAAAGTATATATATATATATATATATATATATATATATATATATATATATATGATAAATTAGATATATCACTAAGAGTT